>JALDNG010002093.1:0-43097 GCA_024349245.1 Neodontobutis hainanensis | reverse complement strand
CTGGTCTGCAAGGATGTCGACACGGAAACTTGTGAAACCAGCTTCGTGTCGAAAGGGGGGACTGTAGCAGATCAGCCTCCAGAACGCCACACGGATTATAACATTTGTTTAATCACTTACAGACCTCCAAACTGTTTCACTAAGGGTCTTCAAGATTAACAACTGTTGTTTCACCATCGGCCTCCAGAGACAGGCCGTGGATGTAAATCTTGAGAAGAAGACATGCTAACCCCGTTTTCTTTCAGATAAAAGGACACCAACGTGTTTTGCCAAGGACAGGAAACTTATTAATGACTTTGTTTTGCTTTTATAAGAATTGGAACTTCGTTCTACCCAGCACCGTGTCAAAGGTGACACATGGAACATCACAGACTGCTAGGCGCCATGTCCAAAAGCCGTAAATCCTGTAGATAAGGTGTCCATCCAGCTTTCTCGAGAACACTTTATTCTAATCCTGATTGACAGTTGAAAATGTCTTTGATCATAGTCGCTCGGGCATGGTCAAACACTACCCCCTTTGGTTTAACTGGACAAATGACTCTGCACTCAAGAAGGACATTTGGTGTTATTTCATTAAAGGACATTTTGTTATTTTATTACTTAGATAGATTGTGAATGTACTAACAATTATACTGTTTGTTTCAGGATGCAGAGTTTTACAAGTCAACTAATTCCTTCCATTCCTACAGAGTTACGTTTTATGTTAATAAAATGTAATGAATATATGTTTTTATAATAAGTCTGACAAATGTTTCTTTGCATAATCCTGCAAGTATGAATGTGTTTGTGTGTTTTACGAAAACCAAGGAAAATAGGGTGAAACAAAAGGAATGTTTAAGACTTAGTTTAAACATTTAAACTCCCCCCCAAAGCAATGCCTTCCTCCGTAAGACACACCCTGTCAAAAAGTGTTAAAAGTGACCGCTGGTCAAAAACACGCTCTCTCTGCACTACTCTCCGTCTCCTCTTCACTTCGCACTGGACCTCTTGTCCGTTCAGGGCCGTAGGCCCTCGAACCTCTCACAAGCTCCGGACCTCGTGTAACGAGTAAATTTTCTTTGTACTTTAAAGCCTGCAAGTTTAGCTTGCCGCGATAAAGTTTCCTTCACAAAGCTGTTCAAAGTAGCTTACTTCCTGCCAGCCTGCCAACAAAAGGAAGTTGCCTCGCTTTTATTTTTGAAGAGCTTGACTAAAATCTAACTTTCTCGAGCAAGTTTAAGCCAGCAACACAGCCGCTAAACCTTCTCCAGTGGACTTCGCAATAACTTTGAAAGACTCAATTTTACTCGGTGTACGACGCTGATGCTAAAAGGCTTGGCTAGTTGTGACAGTAACGAGGCGCTTTTTGAATCTCCCGGGCCCACGGCAGCCCCTCTGGAGAGTGGAAATAACAGGCCATCCTGGAGGCGACAAACGTCATCGGTTGCGACAGGGTTCCAGACAACCTCTAGACCTCTCGTCGCTAAGATCTGAGACCAATCACGACCCCCAGGGTGAGTCTAAACTTTAGTTACACAAGTTTGGCATCTAACTGTCTAAACATAACAGCCTTGGCCTCAGAAACCGTCATCGAACCCCTTTAAACGCTCCGTAACAGCCCCTCATCTAATAATAGAGTTAATAATCAATAGGCCTACTTTCTTTTGTTTCACAAAATCCTCTGAAAGTAAAGTGTTTTATCGTTCTTTGATTTACCCATTCATGTGTCAATAATTATCCCTTTGTGTCATTTCCCCTGTCATTATTCACTGTTTAAATTTTTATAATCTTTAATAAAACCCCATAAAGACATTTACTGTTTCAATGTTTAATTCATTAATTTTCAAAACGAGAAGAATTTACTTCCTTTAGATTAATGAGACTAGACTAAACAGTTTCTCTGGAGCTGTTCAAAACTAGAGTGGTGCCCGAAAGAAATTAATATTTTGATAAGCAAAATATTAATTATTAAATTTCATAATTAATATTCATATTAATTATTAATTAATAAGACCATATTCCCTACAGTCTACAGTCTGTTCTTCTGCACATCTACAGTCTGTTCTAACTGCACATCCACAGTCTGTTCTAATGTAAGTCTACAATCTGTACTACTGCTCATCTATACTCTGTTCTACTGCACGTCTACAGTCTGTTCTTATAAACGTCTACAGTCTGTTATACTACACATCTACAATCTCTACTACTGCACTTCTAAAGTCTGTTCTAATGCACATCTACAGTCTGTTCTAATGCTCGTCCACAGTCTGTACTACTGCATCTCTAGAGTCTATTCTTCTGCACATTGTCAGTCTCTTCTACTGGGCGTTTACAGTCTGTTCTAATGCTTGTCTACAGTCTTTACACGAGCATTAGAACAGACTGTATATGAGTATTAGAAAAGACTGTAAACGTCCAGTAGAACAGACTGACAATGTGCAGAAGAATAGACTGTAGAGATGCACTAGTACAGACTGTAAACGCGCATTAGAACAGACTGTATATGAGTATTAGAAAACACTCTAGACATGCTTTAGAACAGACTGTAGAGGTGCAGTAGTTCAGACTATAGACTAGCATTAGAACAGACTATATATGAGTATTAGAAAATACTCTAGACATGCTTTAGAACAGACTGTAGAGGTGCAGTTGTTCAGACTATAGACGAGCATTAGAACAGACTGTAGATGTGCAGTAGAAGAGACTGTAGAGCTGCAGTATTATAGACTGTCGACAATTATTAGAAAGGACTGTAGGCGTGCAGTAGAACGGACTGTAGACAATTATTAGAACAGACTGTAGACTTGCAGTAGAACAGACTGATGATGCTGCAGAAGAATAGACTTTAAAGGTGCATTACTACAGACTGTACACGAGAAATAGAACAGACTGTATATGAGTATTAGAATAGACTGTAGACATAATTTTAGAACAGACTGTAGAGGTGCAGTAGTACAGACTCTAGACAAGTAGTAGTTCAGACTGTCGACTTGCATTAGAACAGACTGTAGATGTGCATTAGAACAGACTGTAGATGTACAATAGAACAGACTGTAGAGGTGCAGTTCAACAGACTGTAGACGTGCAGTTGAACAGTCTTCAGAGCAGCAGTAGTACAGACTCTAGATTGGCTGTAGAACAGACTGTAGACGATCATTAGAATAGACTGTAAACGTCTAGTAGAACAGACTGTCAATGTGCAGAATAATAGATTCTAGAGGTGCAGTAGTACAGACTGTAGATGAGCATTAGATCAGACTGTATATGAGTATTAGAAAACACTGCAGACATGCTTTAGAACAGACTGTAGAGGTCTAGTTGTACAAACTGTAGACGAGCATTAGAACAGACTGTAGAGGAACAGTAGAACAAACTGTAGAGGTCGAGTAGTAAAGACTGTTATTGGGTAATAGAACAGACGATATTCGAGCAATAGAACAGACTATAGATGTGCAGTAGTATAGACTGTAAGAAGCAGTAGTACAGAATGTAGACAATTATTAGAACAGACAGAAGACGTGCAGTAGAAAAGACTGTAGACGAGCATTAGAACAGACTGTAAATGTCCAGTAGAACAGACTGACCATGTGCAGAAGAATAGACTGTAGTGGTGCAGTAGTACAGACTGTAGACGAGCATTAGAACAGACTGTATATGAGTATTAGAAAACACTGTAGACATGCTTTACAACAGACTGTAGAGGTGCAGTAGTTGACTGTAGATGAGCATTAGAACAGACTGTATATGAGTATTAGAAAACACTAATAGAAATGCTTTACAACAGACTGTAGAGGTGCAGTAGAACAGACTGTAGACGTGCAGTAGAACAGACTGTAGTTGAGCAGTAGTACATACTGTATACTTGCATAGGAACAGACTGTATATGTGCATTAGAACAGACTGTAGATGTGCAGTAAAACAGACTGTAGACTTGCAATAGAGCAGACTGAAGACGTGCAGTAGAACAGACTTAAGATGCGCTGTAGAACAGACTGTAAACATGCAGTAGAACAGACTGTAGACATGCATTAGAAAAGACTGTAGATGTGCATTAGAACAGACTGTAGATGTGCAGTAAAACAGACCGTAGTTATGCAGTAGAACAGACTGCATTAGAGCAATAGTACAGACTGTAAACTGGCATTAGAACAGACTGTAGAGGTGCAGTTGTACAGACTGTAGATGTGCAGTAAAACAAACTGTAGATGAGCAGTAGTACAGACTGTAGACTTGCATTAGAACAGACTGTAGATGTCAAGTTCTGTGTGTTTTTAACTGACTACAGCTCTGCCCAAACTTGAAAACTGCTTTATCTCTGATGAATGCAAAGGACAACTCAAAACTGTTCTTTCTTTTTCTTTTTTTCCTAAAGATGATCGGGTGGAACAGAATAGGTTGATAACCTTTAAAATATACAAACCAAAGCAGAAATTAGTTGCAAATAAATCACAAATAACTCAATACCACTTCCTCAAATAGTAAATGTCAAACCAAACAGTCATTTTAATTAACCTATGGTCTCTAATTAAACTTATATAATTTAAACAATACACATGCTTAGAGTAATGTTCACATAAAGTATTCACTATTTGATTTAAATTGGACATTACAACCAAGCAAACAAAATCATACAAAAGTCTTAACTCAACACAAACAAACACATAGTCCACTTTTGTCCTACCAGTTGTGTCCTTGGATAATCAGGAGCTGTGGTCAAAGTTTCTTTTCCTCAGGAACAAGTGAGATGGCCAACTGAGCTTTTACCAAACATTTCAACTGCCATGCACTCTGTGTGTGCGCTGGTAATTATGGTCCCAAGAGCACTTCCTGGAAGTTGGTTCCATAACCTTTTGATGCGTGGTTGCCCCTGCAGTTTGGGAGTGCTCTTAGTAATTTGAGTAAAAATAGGCTGAGTGCTCAGGACAACTTGTACCTTGAATTGACATAACAGTAGATGTGCAGTAAAACAGACTGTAAACGTGCAGTAGAACAGACTGCAGTAGAGCAGAGGTACAGACTGTAAACTGGCATTAGAACAGACTGTTGAGATGCAGTTGAACAGACAGTAGACGTGCAGTTGAACAGACTGTAGATGTGCATTGGAACAGACTAAAGACGTACAATAGAACAGACTGTAGACGAGCAGTAGAACACACTAAAGACCTGCATTAGAACAGACGGTGGACGAGCATTAGAACAGACTGTAAAGTCCAGTAGAACAGACTAACAATTAGAACAGATTGTAGATGTGCAGAAAAACAGACTGTAGACGTGCAGTAAAATAAACTGCAGTAGAGCAGTAGTAAAGACTGTAAACTGGCATTAGAACAGACTGTAGACATGCAGTAGAACAGACTGTAGATGTGCAGTAGAACAAACTGTTGAGGTGCAGTAATACAGACTGCAAACGAGCATTATACAGACTGTAGAAGTGCAGTAGTACAGACTGTAGATGTGCAGTAGAACAGAATGTAGACGTTTATTAGAACAGACTGTATACCTGCAGTCGGACAGACTGTAGATGTGCTTTAGAAAAGACTGTAGACGTATTAAAAATAGACTATAGTCGTGCAGTAGAACAGACTGTAGACGTGCAATAGAACAGACTGTAGAGGTGCAGTTGAACAGACTGTAGATGTGCATTAGAACAGACTGTAGATGTGCATTAGAAGAGACTGTAGACAATTATTAAAATAGACAATAGTTGTGCAGTAGAACAGACTGTAGACAAGCATTAGAAATTACTGTAAACGTCCAGTAGAACAGACAATGTGCAGAAGAATAGACTCTAGAGGTGCATTACTACAGACTGTAGATGAGCATTAGAACATACTCTATATGAGTATTAGAAAACACTGTAGAAATGCTTTAGAACAGACTGTAGAGATGCAGTCTGTACTACTGCTCGTCTACAGACTGTAGACGAGCAGTAGTACAGACTGGAGAATTCCATTAGAACAAATTGTAAATGTGCATTAGAACAGACTGTAGATGTGCAAAAGAATAGACTATAGAGGGCAGTAGTTGAGACTTTACACGAGCATTAGAACAGACTGTACATGAGTATTAGAAAAGACTGTAGACATGTTTTAGAACAGACTGTAGAGTTCCAGTAGTACAGACTCTAGACGACCATTAGAACAAACTGTAGATGTGCAGTAGAAGAGACTGTAGAGGTGCAGTAGTACAGAAAGTTGACAATTATTAAAAGAGACTGTAGACGTGCAGTATAACAGACTCTAGACAATTATTATCTATTAATAATAGAAATGACTGTAGAGGTGCAGTTGAACAGACTGTAGATGTGCAGTTGAATAGACTTCAGAGCAGAAGTAGAACAGACTCTAAATTGGCTTTGGAACAGACTGTAGACGAGCATTAGAACAAACAGTAAACAACCTGTAGAACAGACTGAGAATGTGCAGAAGAATAGATTCTAGAGGTGCAGTAGTACAGACTGTAGATGAGGATTAGAACAGACTGTATATGAGTATTAGAAAACACTGTAGATATGCTTTAGAACAGACTGTAGAGTTGCAGTAGTTCAGACTGTAGACGAGCATTAGAACAGACTGTATATGAGTATTAAAAAACATTCTAGACATGCTTTAGAACAGACTGTAGAGATGCAGTAGTACAGACTGTAGACATGCATTAGAACAGACTGTATATGAGTATTAGAAAACACTCTAGACATGCTTTAGAACAGACTGTAGATGAGCAGTAATACAGACTGTAGACTTGCATTAGAACAGACTGTAGATGTGCAGTAGAACAGACCGTAGATGAGTAGTAAAACAGACTATAGACTTGCATTAGAACAGACTGTAAAACTGACTGTAGACGAGCATTAGAACCGACTGTAAACATCCAGTAGAACAGACTGACAATGTGCAGAAAAATAGACTGTAGAAATGCAGTAGTACAGACTGTAGACGAGCATTCGAAGAGAGTGTAGATGTGCATTAGAACAGACTTTAGAAGTGCAGTAGTAGAGACTGTAGATGTGTAGTAGAACAGACTGTAGACGTGCAGTGGGCGAGACTGTAATAGAGCAGTAGTACAGACTGTAAACTGGCATTAGAACAGACTGTAGAGGTGCAGGTAAACAGACAGTAGATGAGCAATAGTACAGACTGTAGACTTACATTAGAACAGACTGTAGATGTGCATTAGAACAGACTGTAGACGTGCAGTAGAACAGACTGCAGATGAGCAGTAGTACAGACTGTAGGCTTGCATTAGAACAGACAGTAGATGTACATTAGAAAAGACTGTAGATGAGCAGTAATACAGACTGTAGACTTGCATTAGAACAGACTGTAGATGTGCAGTAGAACAGACTGTAGACGTTTATTAGAACAGACTGTAGACCTGCAAAAGAACAGACCGTAGATGAGTAGTAAAACAGACTATAGACTTGCATTAGAACAGACTGTAAAACTGATTGTAGACTAGCATTAGAACAGACTGTAAACATCCAGTAGAACAGACTGACAATGTGCAGAAGAATAGACTGTAGAAATGCAGTAGTACAGACTGTAGACGAGCATTAGAAGAGAGTGTAGATGTGCATTAGAACAGACTTTAGAAGTGCAATAGTAGAGACTGTAGATGTGTAGTAGAACAGACTGTAGACGTGCAGTGGACGAGACTATAGTAGAGCAGTAGTACAGACTGTAAACTGGCATTAGAACAGACTATAGAGGTGCAGGTGAACAGACAGTAGATGAGCAATAGTACAGACTGTAGACTTACATTAGAACAGACTGTAGATGTCCATTAGAACAGACTGTAGATGAGCAGTAGTACAGACTGTAGGCTTGCATTAGAACAGACAGTAGATGTACATTAGAACAGACTGTAGATGTGCAGTAAAACAGACTGTAGACGTGCAGTGGACGAGACTGTAGTAGAGCAGTAGTACAGACTGTAAACTGGCATTAGAACAGACTGTAGAGGTGCAGGTGAATAGACAGTAGACGTGCAGTTGAGCAGACTTCAGAGCAGCAGTAGTACAGACTCTAGATTGGCTTTAGAACTGACTATAGACGAGCATTAGAACAGGCTATAAACGCCCAGTAGAACAGACTCTATATAAGTATTAGAAAACAATCTAGATATGCTTTATAACAAAATGTAGAGGTGCAGTAGTTCCGACTGTAGACGAACATTAGAACAGACTGTATATGAGTATTAGAAAACACTCTAAACATGCTTTAGAACAGACTGTAGAGGTGCAGTAATACAGACTGTAGATAAGAATTAGAAAAGACTGTAAACGTCCAGTAGAACAGACTGACAATGTGCAGAAGAATAGACTGTAGAGATGCAGTAGTTCAGACTGTAGACAAGCATTAGAACAGACTGTGTATGAGTATTAGAAAACACTCTAGACATGCTTTAGAACAGACTGTAGAGCTGCAGTAGTTCAGACTGTAGACGAGTATTAGAACAGACTCTATATGAGTTTTAGAAAACACTCTGCACATGCTTTAGAACAGATTGTAAAAGGTGCAGTATTTCTGACTGTAGACATGCATTAGAACAGACTGTATATGAGTATTAGAAAACACTCTAGACATGCTTTAGAACAGACTGTAGATGAGCAGTAATACAGACTGTAGACTTGCATTAGAACAGACTGTAGATGTGCAGTAGAACAGACTGTAGACGTTTATTAGAACAGACTGTAGACCTGCAAAAGAACAGACCGTAGATGAGTAGTAAAACAGACTATAGACTTGCATTAAAACAGACTGTAAAACTGACTGTAGACGAGCATTAGAACAGACTGTAAACATCCAGTAGAACAGACTGACAATGTGCAGAAGAATAGACTGTAGAAATGCAGTAGTACAGACTGTAGACGAGCATTAGAAGAGAGTGTAGATGTGCATTAGAACAGACTTTAGAAGTGCAGTAGTAGAGACTGTAGATGTGTAGTAGAACAGACTGTAGACGTGCAGTAAGCGAGACTGTAGTAGAGCAGTAGTACAGACTGTAAACTGGCATTAGAACAGACTGTAGAGGTGCAGGTGAACAGACGGTAGATGAGCAATAGTAATGCGGACTGTAGACTTACATTAGAACAGACTGTAGATGTGCATTAGAACAGACTGTAGACGTGCAGTAGAACAGACTGTAGATAAGCAGTAGTACAGACTGTAGGCTTGCATTAGAACAGACAGTAGATGTACATTAGAACAGACTGTAGATGTGCAGTAAAACAGACTGTAGGCGTGCAGTGGACGAGACTGTAGTAGAGCAGTTGTACAGACTGTAAACTGGCATTAGAACAGACTGTAGAGGTGCAGGTGAACAGACAGTAGACGTGCAGTTAAGCAGACTTCAGAGCAGCAGTAGTACAGACTCTAGATTGGCTTTAGAACTGACTATAGACGAGCATTAGAACAGGCTATAAACGTCCAGTAGAACAGACTTTATATAAGTATTAGAAAACACTCTAGATAAGTTTTATAACAAAATGTAGAGGTGCAGTAGTTCCGACTGTAGACGAACATTAGAACAGACTGTATATGAGTATTAGAAAACACTCTAAACATGCTTTAGAACAGACTGTAGAGGTGCAGTAATACAGACTGTAGATGAGAATTAGAAAAGACTGTAAACGTCCAGTAGAACAGACTGACAATGTGCAGAAGAATAGACTGTAGAGATGCAGTAGTACAGACTGTAGACAAGCATTAGAACAGACTGTATATGAGTATTAGAAAACACTCTAGACATGCTTTTGAACAGACTGTAGAGCTGCAGTAGTTCAGACTGTAGACGAGTATTAGAACAGACTCTATATGAGTTTTAGAAAACACTCTGCACATGCTTTAGAACAGATTGTAAAAGGTGCAGTATTTCTGACTGTAGACATGCATTAGAACAGACTGTATATGAGTATTAGAAAACACTCTAGACATGCTTTAGAACAGACTGTAGATGAGCAGTAATACAGACTGTAGACTTGCATTAGAACAGACTGTAGATGTGCAGTAGAACAGACTGTAGACGTTTATTAGAACAGACTGTAGACCTGCAAAAGAACAGACCGTAGATGAGTAGTAAAACAGACTATAGACTTAAAGACTTTACAGTCTGTTCTAATGCTCGTCCACCGTCTGTTCTAATGCAGGTCTTTAGTGGGTTCTACTGCTCGTCTACAGTCTGTTCTATTGTACGTCTACATTCTGTTCCAATGCACATCTACAGTCTGTTCAACTGCACGTGTACTGTCTGTTCAACTGCATCTCAACAGTCTGTTCTAATGCCAGTTTACAGTCTGTACCTCTGCTCTACTGCAGTCTGTTCTACTGCACGTTTACAGTCTGTTTTACTGCACATCTACTTTTATGTCAATTCAAGGTACAAGTTGTCCTGAGCACTCAGCCTATTTTTACTTAAAAAACTAAGAGCACTCCCAAACTGCAGGGGGCAACCGCGCATCAAAAAGGTTATGGAACCAACTTCCAGGAAGTGCTCTTGGGACCATAATTACCAGCGCGCACACACAGAGTGCATGGCAGTTGAAATGTTTGGTAAAAGCTCAGTTGGCCATCTCACTTGTTCCTGAGGAAAAAGAAATTTTGACCACAGCTCCTGATTATCCAAGGACACAACTGGTAGGACAAAAGTGGACTGTGTGTTTGTTTGTGTTGAGTTAAGACTTTTGTATGATTTTGTTTCTTGGTTGTAATGTCCAATTTAAATCAAATAGTGAATACTTTATGTGAACATTACACTAAGCATGTGTATTGTTTAAATTATATAAGTTTAATTAGAGACCATATGTTAATTAAAATGACTGTTTGGTTTGACATTTACTATTGAGGAAGTGTTATTGAGTTATTTGTGATTTATTTGCAACTAATTTCTGCTTTGGTTTGTGTAATTTAAAGGTTATTAACCTATTCTGTTCCACCCGATCATCTTTAGGAAAATATAAGAGAAAAGAAAGAACAGTTTTGAGTTGTCCTTTGCATTCATCAGAGATAAAGCAGTTTTCAAGTTTGGGCAGAGCTGTAGTCAGTTAAAAACACACATAACTTGACATCTACAGTCTGTTCTAATGCAAGTCTACAGTCTGTACTACTGCTCATCTACAGTTTGTTTTACTGCACATCTACAGTCTGTACAACTGCACCTCTACAGTCTGTTCTAATGCCAGTTTACAGTCTGTACTATTGCTCTAATGCAGTCTGTTCTACTGCATAACTACGGTCTGTTTTACTGCACATCTACAGTCTGTTCTAATGCACATCTACAGTCTGTTCTAATGCATGTCTACAGTCTGTTCTACTGCATGTTTACAGTCTGTTCTACAGCGCGTCTTCAGTCTGTTCTACTGCACGTCTTCAGTCTGCTCTATTGCAAGTCTACAGTTTGTTTTACTGCACATCTACAGTCTGTTCTAATGCACATTTACAGTCTGTTCCTATGCAAGTATACAGTCTGTACTACTGCTCAACTACAGTCTGTTCTACTGCACGTCTACATTCTGTTCTACTGCACCTCTACAGTCTGTTGTAAAGCATTTCTATTAGTGTTTTCTAATACTCATATACAGTCTGTTCTAATGCTCGTCTACAGTCTGTACTACTGCACCACTACAGTCTATTCTTCTGCACATCGTCAGTCGGTTCTACTGGACGTTTAGAGTCTGTTCTAATGCACATCTACAGTCTGTTCTACTGGACGTTTACAGTCTGTTCTAATGCTCGTCTACAGTCAGTTCTAATGCTCGTCTACAGTGCACGTCTTCTGTCTATTCTAAAAATTGTCTACATTCTGTACTACTGCTTCTTACAGTCTATACTACTCACACATCTACAATCTGTTCTACTGCATGTCTACAGTCTGTTCTAATAATTGTCTACAGTCTCTTCTACTGCACATCTACAGTCTGTTCTAATGCATGTCTATAGTCTGTTCAAATGTTCGTCCACAGTCTGTTCTAATGCAGTACGACCACACATCTATAGTCTGTTCTATTGCTCGAATATCGTCTGTTCTATTACCCAATAACAGTCTTTACTACTCAACCTCTACAGTTTGTTCTACTGTTCCTCTACAGTCTGTTCTAATGCTCGTCTACAGTTTGTACAACTAGACATCTACAGTCTGTTCTAAAGCATGTCTACAGTGTTTTCTAATACTCATATACAGTCTGATCTAATGCTCATCTACAGTCTGTACTACTGCACCTCTAGAATCTATTATTCTGCACATTGACAGTCTGTTCTACTAGACGTTTACAGTCTATTCTAATGATCGTCTACAGTCTGTTCTACAGCCAATCTAGAGTCTGTACTACTGCTGCTCTGAAGACTATTCAACTGCACGTCTACAGTCTGTTCAACTGCCCCTCTACAGTCTTTTCTATTGTACATCTACAGTCTGTTCTAATGCACATCTACAGTGTGTTCTAATGCAAGTCGACAGTCTGTACTACTAATTGTCTAGAGTCTGTACTACTGCACCTCTACAGTCTGTTCTAAAATCATGTCTACAGTCTATTCTAATACTCATATACAGTCTGTTCTATTTCTCGTGTACAGTCTGTAGTAATGCACCTTTAAAGTCAATTCTTCTGCAGCATCATCAGTCTGTTCTACTGCAAGTCTACAGTCTGTTCTAATAATTGTCTACAGTCCGTTCTACTGCACGTCTACAGTCCTTTCTAATAATTGTCGACAGTCTATACTACTGCAACTCTACAGTCTCTTCTACTGCACATCTACAGTCTGTTCTAATGTTTGTCTACAGTCTGACAACTGCACCTCTACAGTCTGTTCTAAAGCATGTCTAGAGTATTTTCTAATACTCATATATAGTCTGTTCTAATGCTAGTCTATAGTCTGAACTACTGCACCTCAACAGTCTGTTCTAAAGCATGTCTAGAGTGTTTTCTAATACTCATATACAGTCTGTTCTAATGCGCGTTTACAGTCTGTACTAGTACATCTCTACAGTCTATTCTTCTGCACATTGTCAGTCTGTTCTACTGGGTTTACAGTCTGTAGACCTGCAGTAGAACAGACCGTAGATGAGCAGTAAAACAGATTATAGATTTGCATTAGAACAGACTTTAGAAGTGCAGTAGTAGAGACTGTACACGTGTAGTAGAACAGACTGTAGAGGTGCAGTAGAACAGACAGTAGATGAGCAGTAGTACAGACTGTAGACTTACATTTGAACAGACTGTAGATGTGCATTAGAACAGACTGTAGACGTGCAGTAGAACAGACTGTAGATGAGCAGTAGTACAGACTGTAGGCTTGCATTAGAACAGACAGTAAATGTACATTAGAACAGACTGTAGATGTGCAGTAAAACAGACTGTAGATGTGCAGTGGACGAGACTGTAGTAGAGCAGTAGTACAGACTGTAAACTGGCATTAGAACAGACTGTAGAGGTGCAGGTGAACAGACGGTAGATGAGCAATAGTACGGACTGTAGACTTACATTAGAACAGACTGTAGATGTCCATTAGAACAGACTGTAGATGAGCAGTAATACAGACTGTAGATGAGAATTAGAAAAGACTGTAAACGTCCAGTAGAACAGACTGACAATGTGCAGAAGAATAGACTGTTGAGATGCAGTAGTACAGACTGTAGACATGCATTAGAACAGACTGTATATGAGTATTAGAAAACACTCTAGACATGCTTTAGAACAGACTGTAGATGAGCAGTAATACAGACTGTAGACTTGCATTAGAACAGACTTTAGATGTGCAGTAGAACAGACTGTAGACGTTTATTAGAACAGACTGTAGACCTGCAAAAGAACAGATCGTAGATGAGTAGTAAAACAGACTATAGACTTGCATTAGAACAGACTGTAAAACTGACTGTAGACGAGCATTAGAACAGACTGTAAACATCCAGTAGAACAGACTGACAATGTGCAGAAGAATAGACTGTAGAAATGCAGTAGTACAGACTGCAGACGAGCAGTAGTACAGACTGTAGGCTTGCATTAGAACAGGCAGTAGATGTACATTAGAACAGACTGTAGATGTGCAGTAAAACAGACTGTAGACGTGCAGTGGACGAGACTGTAGTAGAGCAGTAGTACAGACTGTAAACTGGCATTAGAACAGACTGTAGAGGTGCAGGTGAACAGACAGTAGACGTGCAGTTGAGCAGACTTCAGAGCAGCAGTAGTATAGACTCTAGATTGGCTTTAGAACTGACTATAGACGAGCATTAGAACAGGCTATAAACGTCCAGTAGAACAGACTCTATATAAGTATTAGAAAACACTCTAGATATGCTTTATAACAAAATGTAGAGGTGCAGTAGTTCCGACTGTAGACGAACATTAGAACAGACTGTATATGAGTATTAGAAAACACTCTAAACATGCTTTAGAACAGACTGTAGAGGTGCAGTAATACAGACTGTAGATGAGAATTAGAAAAGACTGTAAACGTCCAGTAGAACAGACTGACAATGTGCAGAAGAATAGACTGTAGAGATGCAGTAGTTCAGACTGTAGACAAGCATTAGAACAGACTGTATATGAGTATTAGAAAACATTCTAGACATGCTTTAGAACAGACTGTAGAGCTGCAGTAGTTCAGACTGTAGACGAGTATTAGAACAGACTCTATATGAGTTTTAGAAAACACTCTGCACATGCTTTAGAACAGATTGTAAAAGGTGCAGTATTTCTGACTGTAGACATGCATTAGAACAGACTGTATATGAGTATTAGAAAACACTCTAGACATGCTTTAGAACAGACTCTAGATGAGCAGTAATACAGACTGTAGACTTGCATTAGAACAGACTGTAGATGTGCAGTAGAACAGACTGTAGACGTTTATTAGAACAGACTGTAGACCTGCAAAAGAACAGACCGTAGATGAGTAGTAAAACAGACTATAGACTTGCATTAGAACAGACTGTAAAACTGACTGTAGACGAGCATTAGAACAGACTGTAAACATCCAGTAGAACAGACTGACAATGTGCAGAAGAATAGACTGTAGAAATGCACTAGTACAGACTGTAGACGAGCATTAGAAGAGAGTGTAGATGTGCATTAGAACAGACTTTAGAAGTGCAGTAGTAGAGACTGTAGACGTGCACTGGATGAGACTGTAGTAGAGCAGCAGTACAGACTGTAAACTGGCATTAGAACAGACTGTAGAGGTGCAGGTGAACAGAGAGTAGATGAGCAATAGTACAGACTGTAGACTTACATTAGAACAGACTGTAGATGTGCATTAGAACAGACTGTAGACGTGCAGTAGAACAGACTGACGAGGTGCAGAAGAATAGACTGAAGAGTTGCAGTAGTTGAGACTTTACACGAGGATTAGAACAGCCTGTACATGACTATTAGAAAAGACTGTAGACATGCCTTAGAAGAGACTGTAGAGGTGCAGTAGTACAGACTGTAGACGAGCATTAAAACAAACTGTAGATGTGCAGTAGACCAGACTGTAGACGTGCAGTTGAACAGACTTTAGAGCAGCAGTAGTACAGACTCTAGATTGGCTTTAGAACAGACTGTAGATGAGCTTTAGAACAGACTGTAGAGGTGCAGTAGTTCAGACTGTAGATGAGCATTAGAACAGACTCTATATGAATATTAGACAACACTCTAGACATGCTTTAGAACAGGCAGTAGAGGTGCAGTTGTACAGACTGTAGACGAGCATTAAAACAGACTGTATATTAGTATTAGAAAACACTCTAGACATGCTTTAGGACAAACTGTAGATGTGCTGTAGTACAGACTGTAGACGTTTTTTAGAATAGACTGTAGACGTGCAGTAGAACAAACTGTAGACGAGAAGTAGTACAGACTGGAGAATTCCATTAGAACAGATTGTAGATGTGCATTAGAACAGACTGTAGATGTGCATTAGAACAGACTGTAGATGTGCAGTAGAACAGAATGTAGACTTGCAGTAGAACAGACTGCAGAGCAGCAGTAGTACAGACTCTAGACTGGCATTAAAACAGACTGTAGAGCTGCAGTAGAACAGACTGTAGAGGAGATGTAGAACAAACTGTAGAGGTAGAGTAGTAAAGACTTTTATTGGGCATTAGAACAGACTGTATTCGAGCAATAGAACAGACTATAGATGTGCAGTAGTACAGACTGCATTAGAACAGACTGTGGACGAGTATTTGATCAGACTATAGACGTGTATTAGAACAGACTGTAGATGTCCAGTAAACCAGTCTAATGATGCTGCAGAAGAAAATAATTTAAAGGTCCGTTAGTAGAGACTGTAGACGAGCATTAGAACAGACTGTAGATGTGCATTAGAACAGAATGTAGACATACAATAGAAAAGTCGTAGAGGTGCAGTTGAACAGACTATAGACATGCAGTTGAAAAGACTTCAGAGCAGCAGTAGAACAGACTCTAGACTGGCTTTAGAACAGACTGTAGTCGTGCAGTAGAACAGACTGTATATGAGCAGTAAAACAGACTGTAGATGTGCAGTAGAACAGACTGCAGTAGAGCAGAGGTAAAGAATGTAAACTGGCATTAGAACAGACTGTTGAGGTGCAGTTAAAATGACTGTAGACGTGCAGTAATACAGACTGTAGACGAGCATTAGAACAGACTGTAGAAGTGCAGTAGTACAGAATTCAAATGTGCAGTAGAACAGACTGTAGACGTTTATTAGAACAGACTGTAGACTTGCAGTAGAACAGACCATAAATGAGCAGTAGTACAGACTGTAGACTTGCATTAGAACAGATTGTAGATGAGCAGTAGTACAGATTATAAACTCGCATTAGAACAGACTGTAGATGAGCAGTAGTACAGATTATAGACTTGCATTAGAACAGACTGTAGATGTGCATTAGAACAGACTGTAGATATGCAGAAAAAGAGACTGTAGACGTGCGTGTAGAACAGACTGCAGTAGACCAGAGGTACAGACTGTAAACTGGCATTAGAAGAGACTGTTGAGGTGCAGTTGAAAAGACTGTAGACGTGCAGTTGAACAGACTGTAGATGTGCATTTAAAAAGACTGTAGACGCATAATACAACAGACTGTATACGAGCATTAGAACAGACTGTAGACATCTAGTAGAAAAGACCGTAGATGTGCAGTAGTACAGAATTAAGACAAGCATTAGAACAGATTGTGGACGAGCATTAGAACAGACTATAGACTGTAGACGTTTATTAGAACAGACTGTAGATGTGCATTAGAAACAGACTTTAGAAGTGCAGTAGTAGAGACTGTAGATGTGTAGTAGAAAAGACTGTAGACGTTTATCAAAACGGACTGCAGACATGCAGTAGAACAGACTGTAGACGTGCAGTAGAACAGACTGTAGGCAAGCATTAGAACATACTGTAAACATCCAGTAGAACAGACTGACAATGTGCAGAAGAATAGACTTTAGAGGTGCAGTAGTACAGACTGTAGACGAGCATTAGAACAGACTGTATATGAGTATTAGAAAACACTGTAGACATGCTTTAGAACAGACTGTAGAAATGTAGTAGTTCAGACTGTAGACGAGCATTAGAACAGACTCTATATGAGTATTAGAAAACACTACTAGAAATGCTTTACAACAGACTGTAGAGGTGCAGTAATACAGACTGTAGACGAGCATTAAAAAGACTGTAGAAGTGCAGTAGTACAGACTGTAAATGTGCAGTACAGACTGTAGACGTTTATTAAAACAGATTGTAGACGTGGAGTAGAACAGACCGTACATGAGCAGTAGTACAACTTGTAGACTTGCATTGGAACAGACTGTAGATGTGCATTAGAACAGACTGTAGATGTGCAGTAAAACAGACTGTAGACATGCAGTAGAACAGACTGCAGTAGAGCAATAGAACAGACTGTAAACTGGCATTAGAACAGACTGTAGAGGTGCAGTTGAACATACTGTAGACTTGCAGTTAAACAGACTTCAGAGCAGCAGAAGTACAGACAGTAGATTGGCTTTAGAAATGACTGTAGATGAGCATTAAAAAAGACTGTAAACGTCCAGTAGAACAGACTGACAATGTGCAGAAGAATAGACTGTAGAGATGGAGTAGTACAGACTGTAGACGAGCATTAGAACAGACTGTATATAAGTATTACAAAACACTCTAGACATGCTTTAGAACAGACTGTAGAGGTGCAGTAATACAGACTGTAGACGAGCATTAGAACAGACTGTAGAGGTGCAGTTGAACAGACTGTAGACTTGCAGTTGAACAGACTGTAAACATTTATTAGAAGAGATTTTAGACCTGCAGTAGAAAAGACCGTAGATGAGCAGTAGTAAAGACTGTAGACTTGCATTAGAAGAGACTGTAGATGTGCATTAAAACAGACTTTAGAAGTGCAGTAGTAGAGACTGTAGACGTGCAGTAGAACAGACTGTAGATGAGCAGTAGTTTAGACTGTAGACTTGCATTAGAACAGACTCTAGATGTGCAGTAGAACAGACTGTAGATATGCAGTAAAAAAGACTGTAGAAGTGCAATAGAACAGACTTCAGTAGAGCAGAGGTACAGACTGTAAAATGGCATTAGAACAGACTGTAGACTTGGAGTTGAACAGACTTCAGAGCAGCAGCAGTAGTACAGACTCTAGTTTGGCTTTAGAACTGACTGTAGACGAGCATTAGAACAGACTGTAGATGAGCAGTAGTTTAGACTGTAGACTTGCATTAGAACAGACTGTAGATGTGCAGTAGAACAGACTGTAGATATGCAGTAAAAAAGACTGTAGAAGTGCAATAGAACAGACTTCAGTAGAGCAGAGGTACAGACTGTAAAATGGCATTAGAACAGACTGTAGTCTTGGAGTTGAACAGACTTCAGAGCAGCAGCAGTAGTACAGACTCTAGTTTGGCTTTAGAACTGACTGTAGACGAGCATTAGAACAGACTGTAAACGTCCAGTAGAACAGACTGTAGATGTGCATTAGAACAGACTGTAGACGTACAATAGAACAGACTGTAGACGAGCATTAGAACAGATTGTAGACGTCCAGTAGAACAGTCTGTATTTGTGCAGTTTTACAGACTAAAGACCTGCATTAGAGCAGACTGTGGACGAGCATTAGAACAGACAATAGACGTGCATAAGAACATAATGTAGTTGTGAAGTAGAACAAATTGTAGAGATGCAGTAGTACAGAATGTCGACAATTATCACAACAGTTTATAGTAGACAAAGAGTAGAACAGACTGTGGACTTGCATTAGAACAGACTGTAGATGTGCAGTAGAACAAACTGTAGATGTGCAGTAGAAGAGACTGTAGAGGTGCAGTAGTACAGAAAGTTGACAATTATGAAAAGAGACTGTAGACGTGCAGTAGAACAGACTCTAGACAATTATTAGAAAAGACTGTAGACATCCAGTAGAACAGACTGTAGATGTGCATTAGAGGAAACTGTAGACGTTTATTAAAAGAGACTATAGTCGTGCAGTAGAACAGACTGTAGACGTACAATAGAACAGACTGTAGTGGTGCAGTTGAACAGATTGTAGACGTGCAGTTGAACAGACTTCATAGCAGCAGTAGTACAGACTCTAGAATGGCTTTAGAACTGATTGTAGACGAGCATTAGAACTGACTGTAGATGACCATTAGAACAGACTGTACATGTGCAGTAGAAGAGATTGTAGATGTGCAGTAGAACAGACTGTGGAGCCGCAGTAGTACACACTCTAGACTGGCATTAGAACAGACTGTAGACTTGCAGTAGAACAGACTGACAATGCTTCAGAGGAATAGACTTTAGTGGTGCAGTAGTTCAGACTGTAGACGAGCATTAGAACAGACTTTATATTAGTATTAGAAAACTCTCTAGACATGCTTTAGAACAGACTGTAGAGGTGCAGTAGTACAGACTGTAGATGTGCAGTAGAACAGACTGTAGACGTTCATTATAACAGACTGTATAGGGCGTCAGTGGCTCAGTGGTAGAGCGGTCGTCTTTCAACCGGAAGGTAGTGTGTTCGATTCCCGCTCTCCCCACAATTCATTCTGTCGTTGTGTCCTTGGGCAAGACACTTAACCCACCTTGCCTCGTATGAATGTTTAAGAATGTTCAGTGAATGTATGTGGTGATGGTCAAAGAGGCCTTAGGGTCAAAATGGCTGCCACGTCTCTGTCAGTCTGCCCTAGGGCATCTGTGGCTACAGTTGTAGTTACCATCACCAGTGTGTGACTGTGTATGAATGAATAATGGACGGCTTGTGGGCGCTTTGAGTCCCTTGGTCCCTTGGGAGAAAAGCGCAATATAAATCCAATCCATTAACTGTAGACCTGCAGTAGAACAGACCGTAGATGAGCAGTAGTACAGACATTAGACTTGCATTAGAAAAGACTGTAGATGTGCATTAGAACAGACTTTAAAAGTGCAGTAGTATAGACTGTAGATATGCAGTAGAACAGACTGTAGAAGTTTATCAGAACAGACTGTAGACGTGCAGAAGAACAGACTGTAGGTGAGCAGTAGTACAAAATGTAGACATTCATTAGAACAGACTCTAGATGTGCATTAGAACAGACTGTATATGAGCAGTAAAACAGACTGTAGAGGTGCAGTAGAACAGACTGCAGTAGAGCAGAAGTACAGACTGTAGACTTGCATTAGAAATGACTGTAAACATCCAGTAAAACAGACTGACAATGTGCAGAAGAATAGACTAGGTGCAGTACTACAGACTGTACATGAGCATTAGAACAGACTGTATATGAGTATTAGAAAACACTGTAGACATGCTTTAGAACAGACTCTAGAGGTGCAGTTTAACAGATTGTGGACGAGCATTAGAACAGACTGTATATGAGTATTAGAAAACACTCTAGACATGCTTTATAATAATAATAATAATAAATTTTATTTGTAATGCACTTTACATTTGTACAATCTCAAAGTGCTACAGCGCATATCAAAGTAATTCAATATAAAAAGAAAACAAAGCAGCGAAAACCTAAAAACGTTCATTGAAAAGCTTTGTAAAAGAAATGTTTTTAGGTTGCGTTTAAAAGCATCAGTAGTCTGTGGGGCCCTCAGGTAGTCCGGGAGGGTATTCCACAGCCTCGGAGCAGCCGATGAAAAGGCCCTATCACCCATGCTGCAAAGTTTTGTTCTGGGAATTTGGAGGATGTTTGAGTTTGCAGAACGAAGAGTGCGTGCAGAGTGCGAAAAGGTCGGGTGGGTGAGAAGTTCCTGCAGGTAGAGGGGGGCATGTCCGTGAATACACTGATGGGTGAGGAGGAAACTTTATACACAATTCTCAGTGAGACAGGAGCCAGTGAAGAAATTTCAGGATGGGGTGATGTGTTCATGCTTGCGCACCCTCATCAGGATTCTGGCAGCGCTATTTTGGATGTACTGAAGTCTCTGGATGCTTTTGCCAGAGATCCCGATGAGGAGTGCATTACAGTAGTCCAGCCTGGAAGAAACAAAGGCATGTACGAGCTTCTCTGCATCCTCCATGCTGAGTATTGGACGGAGTCTGGCGATGTTCTTGAGATGAAAGAATGAGGTCTTGCATAGGTGTTTAATGTGGGTGTCAAAGGTGAGATGAGGATCCATTTTGACACCTAAATTACTGACCGATGTAGAGAGGGATATATTATGGCCGGAAAAAGTGATGCTAGTGATGGTTGAAGTGCGAAGTTGATGTGGTGTACCAATTAAGATGGCATCAGTTTTAGAGCAATTTAACTGAAGGAAATTGAGCTTCATCCACATCTCTATCTCCTCCAGGCAGGTGGTCAATGTGGATGTTGGTAGGGGAGCAGAGAAAGTGGAGGTTGTCCTTAAATACAGCTGCGTATCATCAGCATAACAATGGAATGATATACCATGTCTACTAATGATTTTACCAAGGGGGAGCATGTAAATGGAGAAAAGTGTGGGACCCAGCACAGAGCCCTGAGGAACACCACAGGTGACATTATGAGTGAGTGATTTGGCTTTGCCCAGGGCAACGTACTCAGTTCTGCCAGTCAGATATGAAATGAACCAGTCGTAAACATTTTCTGAAAGTCCAATGGTGTATTTCAGGCGGTGTAGAAGAATGTTGTGGTCTACTGTGTCAAAAGCAGCTGTTAGATCTAGCAGGATAAGTAGTGATGGGGAACCAGTATCTGCCGCCATCAGAAGGTCATTGGTGATCCTGACCAAGGATGTTTCAGTGCTATGACCAGGCGGAAACCCGACTGAAATTTTTCAAACAGGTTATTGTTTTTGAGGTAAGTATGAAGTTGTACTGCAACTATTTTTCCAAAACCTTTGATAGAAATGGTAGGTTTGAGATGGGCCTATAGTTGCAGAGGACTTCAGGGTCCATAGTTGTTTTTAAGTAGAGGTTTGATGACAACGGTTTTTAATGTGGATGGGATATGACCAACCAGAAGGGAGTTTTTATTATCTTGGTGATAAATGGAGAGACAACAGAGAGGTTGGCCTTCAGCAGAGTGGAAGGGAAAGGATCCAGGGCACAGGTGGCGGCTTCATCTTTCTGATAACATCCTCCACTTCTTCCTGTGTGACATCAGTGAAAGAGCTGAGGGCTGGACAATCTTCAATGCTGGATCTTCCGTTGGAGGAGACAGAGCAGCAGTGGTAGTGAGTTGAGAGCGGATATTATTTACTTTTTGTTTGAAAAAGGTAATAAACATATTACACCTCTCCTCAGTGGTCTCATAGTGGGAGAGTACGGGGTTTGAGAAAGTGGTTTATTGTTGAAAAAGTTGTTTTGAGTTTCCAGGACTGTTATTGATAATAGTGGAATAATACCGTGACAGCGTCTTTCAGAGCTTCTGCATAAGCCCTCTTTTGTTCCCTGTATGCCTGTTTGTGAACAGTCAGTCCAGAAGCCTTGAACCGCCGCTCAAGGACACGCCCAGCTGCTTTCATCTTTCGCAGCTCGCAGGTGTACCAAGGTGCTGACCGTGTGAATGAGACGGTCCTTGGTATCAGAGGGGCATGGAGGTCCAGGAGACTGCTCAGGGACTGGTTATAGAAATCCACCGAGTCAGCAACGGAAACCAAGTCAGAAAGGCCAATGGAAAGAGAGGAGATATGTTGAAGGTCCTGGACCAGGACATCCGCATTGATGTTTTTCAACTTTCTATAGTAGATCTGTCTCTTTGGTTTGATGTGAGAGAAAGGAAAGGGCAACTCCATTGCCACAACCTTGTGATCTGAAAATCCAAGATCATAAACCTGTAGGTTACTGATGAGAGCTGAGTTTGAAATGATTAAATCGAGTATGTGTCCCCTGGAATGTGTGGGGACATCAACATGTTGTTGTAGGTTGAGGGAGTCTAGCAGCTGAAGAAAATCAGCAGCAAGATGACATGAGGGTGTCAACATGAATATTTATATCTCCCAGGATAATAATATTGGCCGAGGTAGTACAAAGTGTAGTGAGGAGATCAGATATTTCCGGGATAAACACAGAATTTTGCTTAGGGGCCGATAAATTAGGAGAACAGTCATTGGAAAAGGAGGCTTGCATTTAAATGCTAGACACTCACATGAAAATGTCGCAGGCAGCGTAATGCGGGACAACTCCAGGTCCTGTCGGTGAATGACGGCTAGGCCACCACCCGGCCGGTGCTGCGGCGGCCTCCAAGTAACTGTATCCAGGGGGACAGGCTTCATTTAGGGCAGAGAACACCTCTGGCTGATGCCATGTTTCTGTTAAACACATGAAGTCAAGTCTTTTCTCCCTAATGTGTTCTTCAATCAGTACAGATTTATTATTGATGGATTGAGTGTTAAAAGTTCGAATTTAACCAATGACTGAGGGGTGAATCTCTGAACTGGACACAAAACATTAAAATCCACTCCACGCAGGCTGGAATCCACTCCACGAAATGTATCCAACCCAAAGTGTGGGGATCCCGTGCTGGAGAGTGGATGTCTCGCGATATTTCCATTGTTGATAGTGACTGGAGCAGAGGCATTCTGATGACGCATTAAGCATGCGACAGATGACCAGAGAGAAGGAATGCTTGTAGAATAGCTGTTTGGATGGTTATGGAAGATGAATTTCCGACCAGATCCTCTATGAATGTACCAGACGGACGAAGGAGTCCAAGTTCTTTGATAATGGGGATATTAAATCCAGGTGTGGTTGCGAGATGTAGTCCACGAAGTTGGGAGCTGGAATAGCGGAGCGACATTCTGACCGAGGATGTCAGCCAGACAGCGCAAGCTAGCAGACAACACCAGCACAGCAGCGAAAATAGTAGTAGGTAGGTGCTCCTTGCAGTTATAAGCATAGTTTAAAAACACAATTTAAAAATCGCGGGCGAGCAGAGTGGAGAAGCGGCGAACACACAGCGCCAGCGTCCTCTCCAGCCTCTAGGTACCCACAGGCCCTTAGCTTGTCGACCAGACTGTAGAAGAGCAGTAGTTCAGACTGTAGACGAGCATTAGAACAAACTGTATATTTGAATTAGAAAACACTATAGACATGCTTTAGAACAGACTGTAGAGGTGCAGTTTAACAGACTGTAGACGAGCATTAGAACAGACTGTATTTGAGTATAAGAAAACACTCTAGACATGCTTTGGAACAGACTGTAGAGGTGCAGTAATACAGACTGTAGACGAGCATTAGAACAGTCTGTAGAAGTGCAGTATTACAGACTGTAGATGTGCAGTAGAACAGACTGTAGACATTTATTAGAAGAGATTTTAGACCTGCAGTAGAACAGACCATAGATGAGCAGTAGTAAAGACTGTAGACTTGCATTAGAACAGACTGTAGATGTGCAATAGAACAGACTGTAGATGTGCAGTAAAAAAGAATGTAGAAGTGCAATAGAACAGACTGCAGTAGAGCAGAGGTACAGACTGTAAAATGGCATTAGAACAGACTGTAGATGTGCATTAGAAACAGACTTTAGAAGTGCAGTAGTAGAGACTGTAGATGTGTAGTAGAAAAGACTGTAGACATTTATTAATACAGACTATAGTCGTGCAGTAGAACAGACTGTAGACGTACAATAGAACAGACTGTAGAGGTGCAGTTGAACAGACTGTAGACGTGCAGTTGAACAGACTTTAGAGCATCAGTAGTACAGACTCTAGATTGGCTTTAGAACAGACTGTTGTCAAGCTTTAGAACAGACTGTAAACGTTCAGTAGAACAGAATGACAATTAGAGACTGTAGACGACCAGTAGAACAAACTGTAGATGTGCATTAGAAAAGACTGTAGATGTTTATTAAAAAGACTTTAATCGTGCAGTAGAGCAGACTGTAGGCGTACAATAGAACAGACTGTAGAGCTGCAATTGAACAGACTGTAGACAAGCAGTTGAACAGACTTCAGAGCAGCAGTAGTACAGACTCTAGAATGGCTTTAGAACAGACTTTAGATGAGCTTTAGAACAGACTGTAAATGTTCAGTAGAACAGACTGACAATTAGAACACATTGTATATGTGCAGTAAAACAGACTGTAGAAGTGCAGTAGAATAGACTGCAGTAGAGCAGTAGTAAAGACTGTAAAATGGCATTAGAACAGACTGTAGATGTGCATTAGAACAGACTTTAAAAGTGCAGTAGTAGAGACTGTAGATATGCAGTAGAACAGACTGTAGAAGTTTATCAGAACAGACTGTAGACGTGCAGAAGAACAGACTGTAGGTGAGCAGTAGTACAGAATGTAGACTTGCATTAGAACAGACTGTAGATGTGCATTAGAACAGACTGTATATGAGCAGTAAAACAGAATGTAGACATACAATAGAACAGACGTAGAGGTGCAGTTTAACAGACTACAGACATGCAGTTGAACAGACTTCAGAGCAGCAGTAGAACAAACTCTAGACTGGCTTTAGAACAGACTGTAGACGTGCAGTAGAACAGACTGTATATGAGCAGTAAAACAGACTGTAGATGTGCATTAGAAACAGACTTTAGAAGTGCAGTAGTTGAGACTGTAGATGTGCAGTAGTACAGACTGTAGACGAGCATTAGAACAGACTGTATATGAGTATTAGAAAATACTGTAGACATGCTTTAGAATAGATTGTAGAGGTGCAGTAATACAGACTGCAGATGAGCATTAGAACAGATTTTAGAAGTGCAGTAGTACAAACTGTAGATGAGCAGTAGCACAGACTGTAGACTTGCATTAGAACAGACTGTTGATGAGCATTAGAATAGACTTTAGAAGTACAGTAGTAATGACTGTAGAAATGCAGTAGAATAGACTATAGACGTTTATAAAAAAGACTGTAGACGTGCAGTAGAACAAAATGCGGTAGAGCAGAGGTACAGACTGTAAAGTAGCATTATAAGAGACTGTAGGCGTACAATAGAACAGACTGTAGAGCCGGCGTTAGAACAGACTGTATACGTCCATTAGAACAGACTGTAGATGTGCATTAGAAAAGACTGACGATGTGCAGAATAATAGACTGTAGAGGTGCAGTTGTTAAGACTTTACACGAGCATTAGAACAGACTGTACATTAGTATTAGAAAAGACTGTAGACATGCTTTACAACAGACTGTAGAGGTGAAGTAGTACAGACTGTAGACAACCACTAGAACAAACTGTAGATGTGCGGTAGAAGAGACTGTAGAGGTGCTGTGGTACAGAATGTTGACTATTATTAGAAGAGACTGTAGGCGTGCAGTAGAACAGAATCTAGACAATTATTAGAACAGACTGTAGACTTAAACAAGCACACACTGTAGATGTGCATTAGAAAAGACTGTAGACATTTATTAATACAGACTATAGTCGTGCAGTAGAACAGACTGTTGAAGTGCAGTAGAATAGACTACAGTAGAGCAGTTGTACAGACTGTAGATGTGTAGTAGAACAGACTGTAGACGTTTATCAGAACAGACTGTAGACGTGCAATAGAAAAGACTGTAGATGAGCAGTAGTACAGACTGTAGATTTGCATTAGAACAGACTGTAGATGTGCATTAGAACAGACTGTAGACGTGCAGTTGAACAGACTATAGATGTGCATTTGAACAGATGTCAGAGCAGCAGTAGTACAGACTCTAGATTGGCTTTAGAACAGACTGTAGATGAGCTTTAGAACAGGCTGTAAACGTCCCGTAGAACAAACTGACAATGTGCAAAAGAATAGACTCTAGAGCTGCAGTAGTACAGACTGTAGATGAGCAAATGAACAGACTGTATATGAGTTTTAGAAAACACTGTAGACATGCATTTATAACAGACTGTAGAGGTACAGTAATACAGACTGTAGACGAGCATTAGAACAGACTGTAGAAGTGCAGTAGTACAGACTGTAGAGATGCAGTTGAACAGACTGTAGACGTGCAGTTGAACAGACTTCAGAGCAGAATTAGTACAGACTGTAGATTGTATAACAGACTGACAATTAGAACAGATTGTAGATGTGCAGTAAAAATGACTGTAGACATGCAGTAGAATAGAGTGCAGTAGAGCAATAGTACAGACTGTAAAATGGCATTAGATCAGACTGTAGACATGCAGTAGAACAGACTGTAGAGGTGCAGTTATACAGACTGTAGATGAGCATTAGAACAGACTGTTGATGTGCAGTAGAAAAGACTGTAGACGCGTACAATAGAACAGACTGTAGATGAGCATTAGAACAGAATGTAGGCGTCCATTAGAACAGACTGTAGATGTGCAGTAGTAAAGACTAAAGACCTGCATAAGAATAGACTGTGGGCGAGCATTAGAACAGACTGTAGATGTGCTTTAGTACAGACTGTAGAGGTGCAGTAATACAGACAGTAGACGAGCATTAGAAGAGACAGTAGAGGGGCAATAATAAATGTCGACATTCTGTACTACTGCACCTCAATAGTCTTTTCTACTGCACATCTACAGTCTGAAGTACTGCACTTCTACAGTCTGTTTTAATGCTTGTCTACAATCTATACAACTGCATCTCTACAGTCTGTTCTAAAGCATTTCTACAGTGTTTTCTAATACTCATATAGAGGATGTTCTAATGCTCATCTACAGTCTGTAGTAATGCACCTCTAGAGTCTATTCTTCTGCACATTGTCTGTTCTACTGACGTTTACAGTAATTTCTAATGCTTGTCTACAGTCTTTTCTACTGCACAACTTTTGTCTATTTTAATAATTGTCTACAGTCTCTTCTAATGCACATCTACAGTCTGTTCTAATGCACATCTACAGTCTGTTCAACTGCACCTCTACAGTCTGTTCTATTGCACGTCTACAGTCTGTTCCACTGCACGACTATAGTCTATTTTTAATAAACGTCTACAGTCTTTTCTAAAGCACATCTACAGTCTGTCCGACTGCAGGTATACAGTCTGTTCTAATAAACGTCTACATTCTGTTCTACTGCACATCTACAGTCTGTACTACTGCACTTCTACAGTCTGTATAATGCTCGTTTGCAGTCTGTATTACTGCACCTCAACAGTTTGTTCTACTGCACATCTACAGTCTGTTCTACTGCATGTCTACAGTCTGTTCTAATGCCAGTTTACAGTCTTTACTACTGCTCTACTGCAGTTTATTTTACTGCACGTCTACAGTCTGTTTTTCTGCACATCTGTTCTAATTGTTAGTCTGTTCTACTGGACTTTACAGTCTGTTCTAATGCTCGCCCACCGCCTGTTCTAATGCAGGTCTTTAGTGTGTTCTACTGCTCGCCTACAGTCTGTTCTATTGTACGCCTTTAGTCTGTTCCAATGCACATCTACAGTCTGTTCAACTGCACGCGTCTACTGTCTGTTCAACTGCATCTCAACAGTCTGTTCTAATGCCAGTTTACAGTCTGTACCTCTGCTCTACTGCAGTCTGTTCTACTGCACGTTTACAGTCTGTTTTACTGCACATCTACTGTTATGTCAATTCAAGGTACAAGTTGTCCTGAGCACTCAGCCTATTTTTACTCAAATTACTAAGAGCACTCCCAAACTGCAGGGGCAACCACGCATCAAAAGGTTATGGAACCAACTTCCAGGAAGTGCTCTTGGGACCATAATTACCAGCGCACACACAGAGTGCATGGCAGTTGAAATGTTTGGTAAAAGCTCAGTTGGCCATCTCACTTGTTCCTGAGGAAAAGAAACTTTGACCACAGCTCCTGATTATCCAAGGACACAACTGGTAGGACAAAAGTGGACTGTGTGTTTGTTTGTGTTGAGTTAAGACTTTTGTATGATTTTGTTTGCTTGGTTGTAATGTCCAATTTAAATCAAATAGTGAATACTTTATGTGAACATTACTCTAAGCATGTGTATTGTTTAAATTATATAAGTTTAATTAGAGACCATAGGTTAATTAAAATGACTGTTTGGTTTGACATTTACTATTTGAAGAAGTGGTATTGAGTTATTTGTGATTTATTTGCAACTAATTTCTGCTTTGGTTTGTGTATTTTAAAGGTTATCAACCTATTCTGTTCCACCCGATCATCTTTAGGAAAAAAAAAGAAAAAAGAAAGAACAGTTTTGAGTTGTCCTTTGCATTCATCAGAGATAAAGCAGTTTTCAAGTTTGGGCAGAGCTGTAGTCAGTTAAAAACACACAGAACTTGACATCTACAGTCTGTTCTAATGCAAGTCTACAGTCTGTACTACTGCTCATCTACAGTTTGTTTTACTGCACATCTACAGTCTGTACAACTGCACCTCTACAGTCTGTTCTAATGCCAGTTTACAGTCTGTACTATTGCTCTAATGCAGTCTGTTCTACTGCATAACTACGGTCTGTTTTACTGCACATCTACAGTCTGTTCTAATGCACATCTACAGTCTTTTCTAATGCATGTCTACAGTCTGTTCTACTGCATGTTTACAGTCTGTTCTACAGCGCATCTTAAGTCTGTTCTACTGCACGTCTTCAGTCTGCTCTATTGCAAGTCTACAGTCTGTTTTACTGCACATCTACAGTCTGTTCTAATGCACATATACAGTCTGTTCCTATGCAAGTATACAGTATGTACTACTGCTCAACTACAGTCTGTTCTACTGCACGTCTACAGTCTGTTCTACTGCACCTCTACAGTCTGTTGTAAAGCATTTCTATTAGTGTTTTCTAAAACTCATATACAGTCTGTTCTAATGCTCATCTACAGTCAACTACTGCACCTCTACAGTCTGTTGTAAAGCATGTCTACAGTGTTTTCTAATACTCATATACAGTCTGTTCTAATGCTCGTCTACAGTCTGTACTACTGCACCACTACAGTCTATTCTTGGCACATCGTCAGTCTGTTCTACTGGGCGTTTACAGTCTGTTCTAATGCTCGTCTACAGTCTTTTCTACTGCACGTCTTCTGTCTGTTCTAATAATTGTCTACATTCTGTACTACTGCTTCTTATAGTCTATACTACTGCACATCTATAGTCTGTTCTATTGCTCGAATATCGTTTGTTCTATTACCCAATAACAGTCTTTACTACTCGACCTCTACAGTTTGTTCTACTGTTCCTCTACAGTCTGTTCTAATGCTCGTCTACAGTTTGTACAACTAGACCTCTACAGTCTGTTCTAAAGCATGTCTACAGTGTTTTCTAATACTCATATACAGTCTGATCTAATGCTCATCTACACTCTGTACTACTGCACCTCTAGAATCTATTATTCTGCACATTGACAGTCTGTTCTACTAGACGCGTTTACAGTCTATTCTAATGATCGTCTACAGTCTGTTCTACAGCCAATCTAGAGTCTGTACTACTGCTGCTCTGAAGACTGTTCAACTGCACGTCTACAGTCTGTTGAACTGCACCTCTACAGTCTGTTCTATTGTACATCTACAGTCTGTTCTAATGCACATCTACAGTCTGTTCTACTGCAAGTCTACAGTCTGTTCTAATAATTGTCTACAGTCCGTTCTACTGCACGTCTACAGTCCTTTCTAATAATTGTCGACAGTCTATAATACTGCAGCTCTACAGTCTCTCTACTGCAGATCTACAGTCTGTTCTAATGCTCTCTACAGTCTGTTCTACAGCCAATCTAGAGTCTGTACTACTGCTGCTCTGAAGACTGTTCAACTGCACGTCTACAGTCTGTTGAACTGCACCTCTACAGTCTGTTCTATTGTACATCTACAGTCTGTTCTAATGCACATCTACAGTCTGATCTACTGCAAGTCTACAGTCTGTTCTAATAATTGTCTACAGTCCGTTCTACTGCACGTCTACAGTCCTTTCTAATAATTGTCGACAGTCTATAATACTGCAGCTCTACAGTCTCTTCTACTGCAGATCTACAGTCTGTTCTAATGCTCGTCTATAGTCTGAACAACTGCACCTCTACAGTCTGTTCTAAAGCATGTCTAGAGTATTTTCTAATACTCATATATAGTCTGTTCTAATGCTAGTCTATAGTCTGAACTACTGCACCTCTACAGTCTGTTCTAAAGCATGTCTAGAGTGTTTTCTAATACTCATATACAGTCTGTTCTAATGTGCGTTTACAGTCTGTACTAGTGCATCTCTACAGTCTATTCTTCTGCACATTGTCAGTCTGTTCTACTGGACGTTTACAGTCTGTTCTAATGCTCGTCTACAGTCTGTTCTAAAGCCAATCTAGAGTCTGTACTACTGCTGCTCTGAAGTATGTTCAACTGCATGTCTACAGTCTCTTCAACTGCACCTCTACATTCTGTTCTATTGTACTTCTACAGTCTTTTCTACTGCACGACTATAGTCTGTTTTAATAAACGTCTACTGTCTCCTCTAATGCACATCTACAGTCTGTTCTACTGGATGTCTACAGTCTGTTCTAATAATTGTCTAGAGTCTGTTCTACTGCACGCCTACAGTCTCTTTTAATAATTGTCAACTTTCTGTACTACTGTACTTCTAAAGTCTCTTCTACTGCACATCTACAGTTTGTTCTAATGGTCGTCTAGAGTCTGTACTACTGGACCTCTACACTCTGTTCTAAAGCATGTCTACAGTCTTTTCTAATACTCATGTACAGTCTGTTCTAATGCTCGTAAAGACTGTAGACGAGCATTAGAACAGACTGTAAACGCCCAGTAGAAGAGACTGACAATGTGCAGAAGAATAGACTCTAGAGATGCAGTAGTACAGACTGTGGACGAGCATTAGAACAGACTGTAGATGTGCATTAGAACAGACTTTAGAAGTGCAATAGTAGAGACTGTAGATGTGTAGTATAACAGACTGTAGACGTTTATAAGAACAGACTGTAGACGTGCAGTAGAACAGAGTATAGATGAGCAGTAGTACAGATTGTAGACTTACATTAGAACAGACTGTGGATGTGCAGTTAGAACAGACTGTAGATGTGCAGAAGAACAGACTGTAGACTGTAGGAATATGGTCTTATTAATTAATAATTAATATGAATATTAATTATGAAAATTAATAATTAATATTTTGCTTATCAAAATATTAATTTCTTTCGGGCACCACTCTAGTTTTGAACAGATCCAGAGAAACTGTTTAGTCTAGTCTCATTAATCTAAAGGAAGTAAATTCTTCTCGTTTTGAAAATTAATGAATTAAACATTGAAACAGTAAATGTCTTTATGGGGTTTTATTAAAGATTATAAAAATTTAAACAGTGAATAATGACAGGGAAATGACACAAAGGGATAATTATTGACACATGAATGGGTAAATCAAAGAACGATAAAACACTTTACTTTCAGAGGATTTTGTGAAACAAAAGAAAGTAGGCCTATTGATTATTAACTCTATTATTAGATGAGGGGCTGTTACGGAGCGTTTAAAGGGGTTCGATGACGGTTTCTAAAGCCAAGGCTGTTATGTTTAGACAGTTAGACGCCAAACTTGTGTAACTAACATTTAGACTCACCCTGGGGGTCATGATTGGTCTCAGATCTTAGCGACGAGAGGTCTAGAGGTTGTCCGAACCCTGTCGCAACCGTTGGCGTTGTCGCCTCCAGGATGGCCTGCTGTTTCCACTCTCCAGAGGGGCTGCCGTGGGCCCGGGAGATTCAAAAGCGTCTCGTTACTGTCACAACTAGCCAAGCCTTTTAGCATCAGCGTCGTACACCGAGTAAAATTGAGTCTTTCAAAGTTATTGCGAAGTCCACTGGAGAAGGTTTAGCGGCTGTGTTGCTGGCTTAAACTTGCTCGAGAAAGTTTGATTTTAGTCAAGCTAACTCTTTAGCAGGCAGGAAATCTTCAAAAATAAAAGCGAGGCAACTTCCTTTTGTTGGCAGGCTGGCAGGAAGTAAGCTACTTTGAACAGCTGTGTGAAGGAAACTTTATCGCGGCAAGCTAAACTTGCAGGCTTTAAAGTACAAAGAAAATTTACTTACACGAGGTCCGGAGCTTGTGAGAGGTTCGAGGGCCTACGGCCCTGAACGGACAAGAGGTCCAGTGCGAAGTGAAGAGGAGACGGAGAGTAGTGCAGAGAGAGCGTGTTTTTGACCAGCGGTCACTTTTAACACTTTTGGACGGGGTGTGTCTTACGGAGGAAGGCATTGCTTTGGGGGGGAGTTTAAATGTTTAAACTAAGTCTTAAACATTCCTTTTGTTTCACCCTATTTTCCTTGGTTTTCGTAAAACACACAAACACATTCGTACTTGCAGGATTATGCAAAGAAACATTTGTCAGACTTATTATAAAAACATATATTCATTAAATTTTATTAACATAAAACGTAACTCTGTAGGAATGGAAGGAATTAGTTGACTTGTAAAACTCTGCATCCTGGAAACAAACAGTATAATTGTTAGTACATTCACAATCTTTCTAAGTAATAAAATAACAAAATGTCCTTTAATGAAATAACACCAAATGTCCTTCTTGAGTGCAGAGTCATTTGTCCAGTTAAACCAAAAGGGGTTAGTGTTTGACCATGCCCGAACGACTATGATCAAAGACATTTTCAACTGTCAATCAGGATTAGAATAAAGTGTTCTCGAAAGCTGGATGGACACCTTATCTACAGGATTTACGGCTTTTGGACATGGCGCCTAGCAGTCTGTGATGTTCCATGTGTCACCTTTGACACGGTGCTGGGTAGAACGAAGTTCCAATTCTTATAAAAGCAAAACAAAGTCATTAATAAGTTTCCTGTCCTTGGCAAAACACGTTGGTGTCCTTTTATCTAAAAGAAAACGGGGTTAGCATGTCTTCTTCTCAAGATTTACATCCACGGCCTGTCTCTGGAGGCCGATGGTGAAACAACAGTTGTTAATCTTGAAGACCCTTAGTGAAACAGTTTGGAGGTCTGTAAGTGATTAAACAAATGTTATAATCCGTGTGGCGTTCTGGAGGCTGATCTGCTACAAGATGTTTATTAGAACAGACTGTAGACCTGCAGTAGAACAGACCGTAGATGAGCAGTAAAACAGACTATAGATTTGCATTAGAACAGACTTTAAAAGTGCAGTAGTAGAGACTGTACACGTGTAGTAGAACAGACTGTAGATGAGCAGTAGTACAGACTGTAGACTTACATTAGAACAGACTGTAGATGTGCATTAGAACAGACTGTAGACGTGCAGTAGAACAGACTGTAGATGAGCAGTATTACAGACTGTAGGCTTGCATTAGAACAGACAATAGATGTACATTAGAACAGACTGTAGATGTGCAGTAAAACAGACTGTAGACGTGCAGTGGACGAGACTGTAGTAGAGCAGTAGTACAGACTGTAAACTGGCATTAGAACAGACTGTAGAGGTGCAGGTGAACAGACAGTACACGTGCAGTTGAGCAGACTTCAGAGCAGCAGTAGTACAGACTCTAGATTGGCTTTAGAACTGACTATAGACAAGCATTAGAACAGGCTATAAACGTCCAGTAGAACAGACTCTATATAAGTATTAGAAAACACTCTAGATATGCTTTATAACAAAATGTAGAGGTGCAGTAGTTCCGACTGTAGACGAACATTAGAACAGACTGTATATGAGTATTGGAAAACACTCTAAACATGCTTTAGAACAGACTGTAGAGGTGCAGTAATACAGACTGTAGATGAGAATTAGAAAAGACTGTAAACGTCCAGTAGAACAGACTGACAATGTGCAGAAGAATAGACTGTAGAGATGCAGCAGTACAGACTGTAGACAAGCATTAGAACAGACTGTATATGAGTATTAGAAAACACTCTAGACATGCTTTAGAATAGACTGTAGAGCTGCAGTAGTTCAGACTGTAGACGAGCATTAGAACAGAGTATAGATGAGCAGTAGTACAGATTGTAGACTTACATTAGAACAGACTGTGGATGTGCAGTTAGAACAGACTGTAGATGTGCAGAAGAACAGACTGTAGACGTTTATTAGAACAGACTGTAGACCTGCAGTAGAACAGACCGTAGATGAGCAGTAAAACAGACTATAGATTTGCATTAGAACAGACTTTAAAAGTGCAGTAGTAGAGACTGTACACGTGTAGTAGAACAGACTGTAGATGAGCAGTAGTACAGACTGTAGACTTACATTAGAACAGACTGTAGATGTGCATTAGAACAGACTGTAGACGTGCAGTAGAACAGACTGTAGATGAGCAGTATTACAGACTGTAGGCTTGCATTAGAACAGACAATAGATGTACATTAGAACAGACTGTAGATGTGCAGTAAAACAGACTGTAGACGTGCAGTGGACGAGACTGTAGTAGAGCAGTAGTACAGACTGTAAACTGGCATTAGAACAGACTGTAGAGGTGCAGGTGAACAGACAGTACACGTGCAGTTGAGCAGACTTCAGAGCAGCAGTAGTACAGACTCTAGATTGGCTTTCGAACTGAATATAGACAAGCATTAGAACAGGCTATAAACGTCCAGTAGAACAGACTCTATATAAGTATTAGAAAACACTCTAGATATGCTTTATAACAAAATGTAGAGGTGCAGTAGTTCCGACTGTAGACGAACATTAGAACAGACTGTATATGAGTATTGGAAAACACTCTAAACATGCTTTAGAACAGACTGTAGAGGTGCAGTAATACAGACTGTAGATGAGAATTAGAAAAGACTGTAAACGTCCAGTAGAACAGACTGACAATGTGCAGAAGAATAGACTGTAGAGATGCAGCAGTACAGACTGTAGACAAGCATTAGAACAGACTGTATATGAGTATTAGAAAACACTCTAGACATGCTTTAGAATAGACTGTAGAGCTGCAGTAGTTCAGACTGTAGACGAGCATTAGAACAGACTCTATATGAGTTTTAGAAAACACTCTGCACATGCTTTAGAACAGATTGTAAAAGGTGCAGTATTTCTGACTGTAGACATGCATTAGAACAGACTGTATATGAGTATTAGAAAACACTCAAGACATGCTTTAGAACAGACTGTAGATGAGCAGTAATACAGACTGTAGACTTGCATTAGAACAGACTGTAGATGTGCAGTAGAACAGACTGTAGACGTTTATTAGAACAGACTGTAGACCTGCAAAAGAACAGACCGTAGATGAGAAGTAAAACAGACTATAGACTTACATTAGAACAGACTGTAAAACTGACTGTAGACGAGCATTAGAACAGACTGTAAACATCCAGTAGAACAGACTGACAATGTGCAGAAGAATAGACTGTAGAAATGCAGTAGTACAGACTGTAGACGAGCATTAGAAGAGAGTGTAGATGTGCATTAGAACAGACTGTAGACGTGCAGTAGAACAGACTGTAGATGAGCAGTAGTACAGACTGTAGGCTTGCATTAGAACAGACAGTAGATGTACATTAGAACAGACTGTAGATGTGCAGTAAAACAGACTGTAGGCGTGCAGTGGACGAGACTGTAGTAGAGCAGTAGTACAGACTGTAAACTGGCATTAGAACAGACTGTAGAGGTGCAGGTGAACAGACAGTAGACGTGCAGTTGAGCAGACTTCAGAGCAGCAGTAGTACAGTCTCTAGATTGGCTTTAGAACTGACTATAGACGAGCATTAGAACAGGCTATAAACGTCCAGTAGAACAGACTCTATATAAGTATTAGAAAACACTCTAGATATGCTTTATAACAAAATGTAGAGGTGCAGTAGTTCCGACTGTAGACGAACATTAGAACAGACTGTATATGAGTATTAGAAAACACTCTAAACATGCTTTAGAACAGACTGTAGAGGTGCAGTAATACAGACTGTAGATGAGAATTAGAAAAGACTGTAAACGTCCAGTAGAACAGACTGACAATGTGCAGAAGAATAGACTGTAGAGATGCTGTAGTACAGACTGTAGACATGCATTAGAACAGACTGTATATGAGTTTTAGAAAACACTCTGCACATGCTTTAGAACAGATTGTAAAAGGTGCAGTATTTCTGACTGTAGATATGCATTAGAACAGACTGTATATGAGTATTAGAAAACACTCTAGACATGCTTTAGAACAGACTCTAGATGAGCAGTAATACAGACTGTAGACTTGCATTAGAACAGACTGTAGATGTGCAGTAGAACAGACTGTAGACGTTTATTAGAACAGACTGTAGACATGCAAAAGAACAGACCATAGATGAGTAGTAAAACAGACTATAGACTTGCATTAGAACAGACTGTAAAACTGACTGTAGACGAGCATTAGAACAGACTGTAAACATCCAGTAGAACAGACTGACAATGTGCAGAAGAATAGACTGTAGAAATGCAGTAGTACAGACTGTAGACGAGCATTAGAAGAGAGTGTAGATGTGCATTAGAACAGACTTTAGAAGTGCAGTAGTAGAGACTGTAGATGTGTAGTAGAACAGACTGTAAATGAGCAGTAGTAGAGACTGTAGACTTGTATTAGAACAGACTGTAAACGTGCAGTAGAACAGACTGTAGATGAGCAATAAAACCGACTGTACAAGTGCAGTAGAACAGACTGTAGATGAACAGTTGTACAGACTGTAGACTTTCATTAGAACATACAGTAGATGTCCATTAGAATAGACTGTAGATGTGCAGTAGAACAGACTGACGAGGTGCAGAAGAATAGACTGAAGAGTTGCAGTAGTTGAGACTTTACACGAGGATTAGAACAGCCTGTACATGACTATTAGAAAAGACTGTAGACATGCCTTAGAAGAGACTGTAGAGGTGCAGTAGTACAGACTGTAGACGAGCATTAAAACAAACTGTAGATGTGCAGTAGACCAGACTGTAGACGTGCAGTTGAACAGACTTTAGAGCAGCAGTAGTACAGACTCTAGATTGGCTTTAGAACAGACTGTAGATGAGCTTTAGAACAGACTGTAAGACAGAGAGACCAGAGGAGGCAGAGAGACTAAAGGATGCAGAGAAGGCAGAGAGTCCAGAGGAGACAGAGGCCACAGAGAGACCTGAGGAGGCAGAGGAATAGAGAGACAAGAGGAGGCAGAGGCCAAAGAGTGACCAGAAGAGGCAGAGGCCACAGAGAGACGAGAGGAGGCAGAGGAGACAGAGAGACCAGTGGAGGCAGGGGAGACAGAGAGACCAGAGGAGGCAGAGGCCACAGAGAGACGAGAGGAAGCAGAGGAGGCAGAGAGACCAGAGGAGGCAGAGGCCACAGAAAGACCAGAGGAGACAGAAAGTCCAGAGGAGGCAGAGGCCATAGAGAGACCAGAGGAGGAGGAGGCCACAGAGAGACCAGAGGGGCAGAGGAGTCAGAGAGACAAGAGAAGGCAGAAGCCACAGAGAGACCAGAGGAGGCAGAGGCCACAGAGAGATCAGAGGAGGCAGAGGAGGCAGCGAGATCGGAGGAGGCAAACGAGATAGAGAGACGAGAGGAAGCAGGGGAGGCAGAGACACTAGAGGAGGCAGTGGCCACAGAAAGACAAGAGGAGGCAGAGAGTCCAGAGGAGGCAGAGGCCACAGAGAGACCAGAAGAGGCAGAGGTCACAGAGAGAGCAGAGGAGGCAGAGGAGGCAGAGAGAACAGAAAAGGCAGATGCCACAGATAGACCAGAGGAGGCAGCGGCAACAGAGAGACCAGAGAAGGCAGAGGCCACAGAGAGACCAGAGGAGGCAGAGGCCACAGAGAGAGCAGATGAGTCAGAGAGATAGAGAGACTAGAGTAGGCAGTTAGAGCAGAGAGACCAGATGCCACAGAGAGATCCAGAGAAGGCAGAGGCAAAAGACTGACCAGAGGAGGCAGAGGACACAGAGTCACTAGAGGAGGCAGAGGAGACAAAGAGACCAGAGAAGGCAGAGGCCACAGAGAGACCAGAGGAGGCAGAGGCATTAGAGAGACTAGTGGAGGCAGAGAGCATAGAGGGCAGAGGAGGCAGAGGCCACGGAGAGACCAGAATAGGCCAAGGAGGCAGAGAGACCAGAGGAGGCATTGGCCACAGAGAGACCAGATGAGGCTGAGAGACCAGAGAAGGCAGAGGACACAAAGAGACCAGAGGAGGCAGAGGCCACAGAATGACTAGAGGAGGCAGAGGAGGCAGAGAGACCAGAGGAGGCAGAGGCCACAGAGTGACTAAAGGAGTAAGAGGAGACAAAGAGACCAGAGGAGGCAGAAGCCACAGAGAGACCAGAGGAGGCAGAGGCCATAGAGAGACCAGTTTATGCAGAGGCCACAGAGTGACTAAAGGAGGCAGAGGCCACAGAGAGACCAGAGGAGGCAGAGGAGGCAGAGAGACCAGAGGAGGCAGAGGAGACAGAGAGACGAGATGAAGCAGGAGAGGCAGAGAGACTACAGGAGGCAGAGGCCACAGAAAGACCAGAGGAGACAGAGAGTCCAGAGGAGGCAGAGGCCACAGAGAGACCAGAAGAGGCAGAGGCCACAGAGAGATCAAAGGAGGCAGGTTTTTGTTTTTCTAATGCACCAAGTTGCCAACTTTACTATTCCATAAAGAAAATTTAGAATAATAACTTCTGAGTACTTTGGCCCATACGTAAACAATGAAACATTAAACGAACCCATTAGCTCCAGACTCCAAACCTTCACTAACTGCATCAAGTTTTTGAGATGATAATATTACATAAATGCATGCTGGCGGTCACTTCCCGAGGTCCGATCAAGTGAAATGTCGTCTTTGATATGTCGTTCTGGGTGGCCCTAGGAGCCAGCGTTAAAAATTTGGAGAGGCTACGACATTGTTAAGGTATCAAATAATGTTCAGGGGTCAATGGTCAGAACCCGTTTTAGGCTGTGTCTTTTGTAGGCTGAAACTTTTTGCCTTTGCTCTAAAGCCAGCAGCCTTTGATATGTTGTTCTGGGTGGCCCCAGGAGCCAGCGTGCAAAATTTGGAGAGGCTACGACATTGGTAAGGGGTCAAAATGTCAACTAAGGGTACGAGCTATAGGCTCTGACAAGAAAGGTGTCTTTTTGACCATAATTTTTTCCCCTTTGCTCTAGAGCTCTGCACTTCGGATATGTGATTCAGGGTTACTCCAGGAGCCAGGGGGAAAAATTTGGGATTCCCACATGCCCATTTTGTTAATGTATTCACCCTAGTGGGGGCACTGGCGGTCACTTCCCGAGGTCCGATCAAGAGAAATGTGGTCTCCTTTTTCTCGACACAGTATGTGGAAGCGTGTGGTTAAAATTGGAGAGGCTACCACATTGTTAAGGGATTGAAAGGTCAAAAAAGGGCATGCGCTAAAGGCCCAAAAAGGAGAGATGTCTTTTGAGTCATCATTTTTCTTCCCTTGACTCTAGAGCCAGCCGCCTTGCCTATGTCGTTCTGGTTGGCCCCTGGAGCCAGCGTTTAAAAATTTGGAGAGGCTACGACATTGTTAAGGTATCAAATAATGTTCAGGGGTCAATGGTCAGAACCCGTTATAGGCTGTGTCTTTTGTAGGCTGAAACTTTTTGCCTTTGCTCTAAAGCCAGCAGCCTTTGATATGTTGTTCTGGGTGGCCCCAGGAGCCAGCGTGCAAAATTTGGAGAGGCTACGACATTGGTAAGGGGTCAAAATGTCAACTAAGGGTACGAGCTATAGGCCCTGACAAGAAAGGTGTCTTTTTGATCATAATTTTTTCCCCCTTTGCTCTAGAGCTCTGCGCTTCGGATATGTGATTCAGGGTTACTCCAGGAGCCAGGGGGAAAAATTTGGGATTCCCACATGCCCATTTTGTCAATGTATTCACCCTAGTGGGGGCACTGGCGGTCACTTCCCGAGGTCCGATCAAGAGAAATGTGGTCTCCTTTTTCGACACAGTACGTAGAAGCGTGTGGTTAAAATTGGAGAGGCTACCACATTGTTAAGGGGTCGAAAGGTCAAAAAAGGGCATGCGCTAAAGGCCCAAAAAGGAGAGATGTCTTTTTAGTCATCATTTTTCTTCCCTTGACTCTAGAGCCAGCCGCCTTTGATATGTTGTTCTGGGTGGCCCCAGGAGCCAGCGTGCAAAATTTGGAGAGGCTACGACATTGGTAAGGGGTCAAAAGGTCAACTAAGGGTACGAGCTATAGGCCCTGACAAGAAAGGTGTCTTTTTGATCATAATTTTTCCCCGTTGCTCTAGAGCTCTGCGCTCGGATAAGTGATTCAGGGCTACTCCAGGACCAGAGGAGGTAACGGGAGGAGGCGAGACGTTTATTAGAACAGACTGTAGACCTGCACTTAAAGAGACCGTAGATAAGCAGTAGTACAGACTATAGACTTGCATTACAAACAGAATGTATATGAGTATTAGACAAAAATGTAGACATTCTTTAGAACAGACTGTAGAGGTGCAGTAGTTCAGACTGTAAATGAGCATTAGAACAGACTATTTATGAGTATTAGAAAATACTCTAGACATGCTTTAGAAGAGATTGTAGAGGTTGCAGAAATACAGACTGTAGACAAGCATTAGAACAGACTGTAGAAGTGCAGTAGTACAAACTGTAGATGTGCAGTAGAACAGACTGTAGACATTTTTAGAACAGATTGTAGATGTGCAGTAAAACAGACTTTAGTGGAAGAGACTGTAATAGAGCAGTAGTACAGACTTTAATCTGGCATTAGAACATACTGTAGAGGTGCAGTTGAACAGACTGTAGACAAGCATTAGAACAGACTCTATATGAGTATTAGAAAACACTCTAGACATGCTTTAAAACAGATTGTAGAGGTGCAGTAGTTCAGACTGTAGACGAGCATTAGAACAGACTGTATATGAGTATTAGAAAACACTCTAGACATGCTTTAGAACAGAATGTAGAGGTGCAATAATACAGACTGTAGATGAGCATTAGAAAAGACTGTAGAAGTGCAGTAGTACAGACTGTAGATGTGCAGTAGAACAGATTGTAGACGTTTATTAGAACAGACTGTAGACCTGCACTAGAACAGACCGTATATGAGCAGTAGTACAGACTATAGACATGGATTAGAACAGACTGTAGATGTGCATTAGAACAGACTTCATAAGTGCAGTAGTAGAGACTGTAGATGTGTAGTAGAACAGACTGTAGACGTTTATCAGAACAGACTGTAGACGTGCAGTAAAACAGACTGTAGATGAACAGTAGTACAGACTATAGACTTGCATTAGAACAGACTGTATATGAGTATTATAAAAAACACTGTGCACGCTGAAGGACCTATTAGTGATGACACCCCAGATTGTCAATGGCATCTCACTGGAAGCAACTCCAGTCGACAATGTCGTGATGGCCTTATGGGCTGACAAATCTGCCATCAGCCAGGAGCTGTTTAACACTCTAACGCAGATAAACCGTGCCTGACCTTCATAAAGAAGCGCACTAGGTTCCCTGCTAACCCCACACCGACTCATGCGTTAACCGCCATCGGTCTATGCTCTGCCATCGTACGATGGAACAAAAGAGAACTGACCCACACGTTTGCTGTCATCCCTAATCTCTCACATTCAGTGTACATTGGGGCTGACATGCTAGTCAGACTCGACGCACAAGTCGACACCATTAACAACGTTCTCTGGTCCCTGACTGGAGTACGTAAAGAATCACTTTCACTGACCAAAGGAAACTTGAGATCGGGTCAAACGATCCCCGACGGTGTCAGGTAAGTAACGACTGCCATCTCACGATACCGCCGCGTAACATCATGGACATACGTCTGAAAGCGTTTCCAGGACAACAAGTTAACTCTTCACAAGCGTTCTTCCAACCGTCGCCTCTGTTCGTTGAGTTAGGCTTGTCTGTCCAGGCAACACCCCTGGTCGAGCTCGACTCTCGATCAACACACGTGGTAGTGCAGAATCCTACTGCCAATAGCATTCTCGTCCGAAGGCCACACCTTTAGGTTGGCTGATTGACACTAGG
>JALDNG010002092.1:0-42542 GCA_024349245.1 Neodontobutis hainanensis | reverse complement strand
GTGGAAATGCTTGTGTCTGGGCCCTTTGGGCAAGGTTTTAGGTGTTTTGTGTGAAAAGGTCAAAATGACCTTCTCTCGAGCTGAAAAGCATTTTAAAGCAATAAAAACAAAACTGGCATTACTTTTGAACCGAAGGTGATGGAGGAAATTCAAGTGCCTCTTGTAGCTTGGCCCTGGCCCTACAAGGCACAGCTGGTTTGAATGCAATTGGACTTTTAGTTAGTTTGCAATACTCAAGCTTAGAACCCACATTCCAGTGTATTGTGCCTGTGTCTGAGCAGAGCCATGTAGCAGCTGCATTTGGCCAAAACATGGTATTTTGGAGCTCTAAATGGCACTGTCATGTGTTCCCAGTGGAAATGCTTGTGTCTGGGCCCTTTGGGCAAGGTTTTAGGTGTTTCTTGTGAAAAGGTCAAAAATGGCCTTCTCTCGAGCTGAAAAGCATTTTAAAGCAATAAAAGAAAACTGGCATTACTTTTGAACCGAAGGTGATGGAGGAAATTCAAGTGCCTCTTGTAGCTTGGCCCTGGCCCTACAAGGCACAGCTGGTTTGATTGCAATTGGACTTTTAGTTAGTTTGCAATACTCAAGCTTAGAACCCACATTCCAGTGTATTGTGCCTGTGTCTGAGCAGAGCCATGTAGCAGCTGCATTTGGCCAAAACATGGTATTTTGGAGCTCTAAATGGCACTGTCATGTGTTCCCAGTGGAAATGCTTGTGTCTGGGCCCTTTGGGCAAGGTTTTAGGTGTTTTGTGTGAAAAGGTCAAAATGACCTTCTCTCGAGCTGAAAAGCATTTTAAAGCAATAAAAAAACTGGCATTACTTTTGAACCGAAGGTGATGGAGGAAATTCAAGTGCCTCTTGTAGCTTGGCCCTGGCCCTACAAGGCACAGCTGGTTTGAATGCAATTGGACTTTTAGTTAGTTTGCAATACTCTAGCTTAGAACCCACATTCCAGTGTATTGTGCCTGTGTCTGAGCAGAGCCATGTAGCAGCTGCATTTGGCCAAAACATGGTATTTTGGAGCTCTAAATGGCACTGTCATGTGTTCCCAGTGGAAATGCTTGTGTCTGGGCCCTTTGGGCAAGCTTTTAGGTGTTTCTTGTGAAAAGGTCAAAAATGGCCTTCTCTCGAGCTGAAAAGCATTTTAAAGCAATAAAAACAAAACTGGCATTACTTTTGAACCGAAGGTGATGGAGAAATTCAAATGCCTCTTGTAGCTTGGCCCTGGCCCTACAAGGCACAGCTGGTTTGAATGCAATTGGACTTTTAGTTAGTTTGCAATACTCAAGCTTAGAACCCACATTCCAGTGTATTGTGCCTGTGTCTGAGCAGAGCCATGTAGCAGCTGCATTTGGCCAAAACATGGTATTTTGGAGCTCTAAATGGCACTGTCATGTGTTCCCAGTGGAAATGCTTGTGTCTGGGCCCTTTGGGCAAGGTTTTAGGTGTTTCTTGTGAAAATGTCAAAAATGGCCTTCTCTCGAGCTGAAAAGCATTTTAAAGCAATAAAAGAAAACTGGCATTATTTTTGAACCGAAGGTGATGGAGGAAATTCAAGTGCCTCTTGTAGCTTGGCCCTGGCCTACAAGGCACAGCTGGTTTGAATGCAATTGGACTTTTAGTTAGTTTGCAATACTCAAGCTTAGAACCCACATTCCAGTGTATTGTGCCTGTGTCTGAGCAGAGCCATGTAGCAGCTGCATTTGGCCAAAACATGGTATTTTGGAGCTCTAAATGGCACTGTCATGTGTTCCCAGTGGAAATGCTTGTGTCTGGGCCCTTTGGGCAAGGTTTTAGGTGTTTCGTGTGAAAAGGTCAAAAATGGCCTTCTCTCGAGCTGAAAAGCATTTTAAAGCAATAAAAGAAAACTGGCATTACTTTTGAACCGAAGGTGATGGAGGAAATTCAAGTGCCTCTTGTAGCTTGGCCCTGGCCCTACAAGGCACAGCTGGTTTGAATGCAATTGGACTTTTATTTAGTTTGCAATACTCAAGCTTAGAACCCACATTCCAGTGTATTGTGCCTGTGTATGAGCAGAGCCATGTAGCAGCTGCATTTGGCCAAAACATGGTCTTTTGGAGCTCTAAATGGCACTGTCATGTGTTCCCAGTGGAAATGCTTGTGTCTGGGCCCTTTGGGCAAGGTTTTAGGTGTTTTGTGTGAAAAGGTCAAAAATGGCCTTCTCTCGAGCTGAAAAGCATTTTAAAGCAATAAAAAGAAAACTGGCATTACTTTTGAACCGAAGGTGATGGAGGAAATTCAAGTGCCTCTTGTAGCTTGGCCCTGGCCCTACAAGGCACAGCTGGTTTGAATGCAATTGGACTTTTAGTTAGTTTGCAATACTCAAGCTTAGAACCCACATTCCAGTGTATTGTGCCTGTGTCTGAGCAGAGCCATGTAGCAGCTGCATTTGGCCAAAACATGGTCTTTTGGAGCTCTAAATGGCACTGTCATGTGTTCCCAGTGGATATGCTTGTGTCTGGGCCCTTTGGGCAGGTTTTAGGTGTTTTGTGTGAAAAGGTCCCTTAACAATGTGGTAGCCTCTCCAATTTTAACCACACGCTTCCACATACTGTGTCGAGAAAAAGGAGACACATTTCTCTTGATCGGACCTCGGGAAGTGACTGCCAGCGCCCCACTAGGGTGAATACATTGACAAAATGGGCATGTGGGAATCCTAAATTTTTCACCCTGGCTCCTGGAGTAGCCCTGAATCACATATCCCAAGCGCAGAGCTCTAGAGCAAAGGGAAAAGAATTATGATCAAAAGACACCTTTCTTGTCAGGGCATATAGCTCGTACCCTTAGTTGACCTTTTGACCCCTTACCAATGTCGTAGCCTCTCCAAATTTTCCACGCTGGCTCCTGGGGCCACCCAGAACGACATATCAAAGGTTGCTGGCTTTAGAGCAAAGGGAAAAAGTTTCAGCCTCCTAAAGACACAGCTTATAACGGTTTTGACCATTGACCCTGAACACTATTTGACCCCTTAACATTGTCGTAGCCTCTCCAAATTTTGCACGCTGGCTCCTAGGGCCACCCAGAACGACATATCAAAGACGACATTTTACTTGATCGGACCTCGGGAAGTGACCGCCAGCATGCATTTATGTAATGTTATCACCTCAAAAAAACTTGATGCAGTTAGTGAAGGTTTGGAGTCTGGACCTAATGGATTCATTTAATGTTTCATTGTTTATGTATGGGCCAAAGTACTCAGTAGAAAACAAGAAGAAAGTTATTATTCTAAATTTTCTTTATGGAATAGTAAAGTTGGCAACTTGGTGTACTAGAAAAAACAAAGTTGAAGAAAGTCGTCTATTGATCCTATTTTATTGACAAAATGTTTTGTAAAAAAAGGTTAAAGGTAGACCATCTTTTTATAGCATAACACAGAATGTTTAGTCTTTTTTTTTTGGGGCTTTAAAAACTTTATGTGTGAGCCTGATGGGAATGAAAGTTTTAATCAAAACATTCTCTAATGTGAATATGAATGAAAATAAAAGTGGAATTGGTAAATGGGGAGATTTTGGGAAAAAAAAAAAATGAAAAGATTTTTTTGAGGTTGTAAATATTTATGTAAAAACTCCCAATTGTTATTTTAGTAATAAAGGCATTGTCAAATGTCAAAATGTCTCTGCCTCCTCTGATCTCTCTCTGGCCTCTGCCTCCTCTGGTCTCTTTGTGGCCTCTGCCTTCTCTGGTCTCTCTCTGGCCTCTGCCACATCTAGTCTCTCTGCCTTCTCTGTCTCCTCTAGTCTCTCTGTGTCCTCTATCTGCTCTGGTCTCTCTGTTGCCTCTGCCTCCTCTGGTCTCTTTGTGTCCTCTGCCTTCTCTGGTCTCTAAGCCTCCTCTGCATCCTCTCATCTCTCTGCCTCCTCTGGTCTCTCTGTCTTTCTGCCTGCTCTGATCTCTCGGTGGCCTCTGCCTCCTCTAGTCTCTGCCTCGTTTCCTCCTCTGGTCACTCTGTGGCCGCTGCCTCCTTTGGTCTCTCTGTTGCATCTGCCTTTTCTGGTCTCTCTGCCTCCTCCTCCTCTTCTGGTCTCTCTGTGGCCTTTGCTTCCTCTGGTCTCTTTGTGGCCTCTGCCTTCTCTGGTCTCTCTGCCTCCTCTGCATCCTCTGGTCTCTCTGCCTCCTCTGGTCTCTCTGTCTTTCTGCCTCCTCTGAACTCTCGATGGCCTCTGCCCCTCTGGTCTCACTGTGGCCTCTGCTTCCTCTGGTCTCTCTGTGGCCTCATGCCTTCTCTGGTCTCTTTGTGGCCTCTGCCTTCTCGTCTCTCTGCCTCCTCTGGTCTCTCTGTCTTTCTGCCTCCTCTGAACTCTCGATGGCCTCTGCCCCCTCTGCTCTCACTGTGGCCTCTGCCTCCTCTGGTCTCTCTCTGGCCTCTGCCTCCTCTGGTCTCTTTGTCTCCTCTTCCTCCCCTGCTCTAACTGCCTCCTCTGGTCTCTCTCTGGCCTTTGCCTCCTCTGGTCTCACTGTGGCCTCTGCCTTCTCTGATCTCTCTGTGGCCACTGCCTCCCCTGGTCTCTCTGTATCATCTGCCTTTTCTGTTCTCTCTGCCTCCTCTGCCTCCTCTTGTCTCTCTATGGCCTCTGCCTCATCTGGACTCTCTGCCTCCTCTGGTCTTTCTGTGGCCTCTGCCTCCTCTGGTCTCTCTGCCTAATCTGCTTCCTCTGGTCTCTCTGTGGCCTCTGCCTTCTCTGGTCTCTCTGTCTCCTCTGCCTCCTCTGGTCTCTCTACCTCCTGTGCCTCCTCTGGTCTGTCTGTGTCCTCTGCCTCCTCTCGTCTCTCTGTGGCCTCTGCCTCCTCTGGTCTCTCTGTCTCCTATAACTCCACTGGTCTCTCAGTGGCCTTTGACTCCACTCGTCTCTCTGTGGCCTCTGCCTCCCCTGCTCTCTCTCTGGCCTCTGCCTCCACTAGTCTTTCTGACTTATATGTCTCCTCTAGTCTCTCTGTCGCCTCTGCCTCCTCTGGTCTCTCTGTGGCCTCTGCCTCCTCTAATCTCTCTGCCTTCTCTGCCTCCTCTGGTCTCTCTATGGCCTCTGCCTTTACTGGACTCTGTATGGCCTCTGCCTCCACTGGTCTCTCTGTGACTTATGCCTCGTCTGGTCTCTCTCTGGCCTCTGCCTCCTCTGGTCTCTCTGCCTCCTCTGCCCTCTCTGCTCTCTCTGTGGCCTCTGACTCCTCTGGACTCTCTTCCTCCTCTGGTCTTTCTGTGGCCTCTGCTTCCTCTAGTCTCCCTGCCCCGTTGCCTCCTCTGAACTCTCGGTGGCCTCTGCCTTCTCGGTCTCTCTGCCCCGTTGCCTCCTCTGGTTACTCTGTGGCCTATGCCTCCTCTGGTCTCTCTGCGGCCTCTGCCTCCTCTGGTTACTCTGTGGCCTATGCCTCCTCTGGTCTCTCTGCGGCCTCTGCCTCCTCTGGTCTCTCTGTGAACTTTGCCTCGTCTGATCTCTCTGTGGCCTCTGCCTCCTCTCGTCTCTCTGTGTCGCCTGCCTCCACTGGTCTCTCTGCCTTCTCTGCCTCCTCTGCTCTCCCTACCTCCTCTGGTCTCTCTGTGAACTCTGCCTCTTCTGGTCTCTCTGTGGCCTATGCCTCCTCTGGATTCTCTGTGGCCTCTGCCTCCTCTGGTCTCTCTGTCTCCTATGCCTCCACTGGTCTCTCAGTGGCCTTTGACTCCACTCGTCTCTCTGTGGCCTCTGCCTCCTCTGCTCTCTCTCTGGCCTCTACCTCCACTAGTCTCTCTGACTTATCTGTCTCCTCTAGTCTCTCTGTCGCCTCTTCCTCCTCTGGTCTCTCTGTGGCCTCTGCCTCCTCTAGTCTCTCTGCCTTCTCTGCCTCCTCTTGTCTCTCTGTGTCCTCTGCCTCCTCTCGTCTCTCTGTGGCCTCTGCCTCCTCTGGTCTCTCTGTCTCCTATGCCTCCACTGGTCTCTCAGTGGCCTTTGACTCCACTCGTCTCTCTGTGGCCTCTGCCTCCCCTGCTCTCTCTCTGGCCTCTGCCTCCACTAGTCTCTCTGACTTATCTGTCTCCTCTAGTCTCTCTGTCGCCTCTGCCTCCTCTGGTCTCTCTGTGGCCTCTGCCTCCTCTAATCTCTCTGCCTTCTCTGCCTCCTCTGGTCTCTCTATGGCCTCTGCCTTTACTGGACTCTGTGTGGCCTCTGCCTCCACTGGTCTCTCTGTGACTTATGCCTCCTCTGGTCTGTCTCTGGCCTCTGCCTCCTCTGGTCTCTCTGCCTCCTCTGCCCTCTCTGCTCTCTCTATGGCCTCTGACTCCTCTGGACTCTCTTCCTCCTCTGGTCTTTCTGTGGCCTCTGCTTCCTCTAGTTTTCCTGCTTCTGAAGAGTGCAGTCGCACCTCTGCTTGCTCCTGCCAGCTTTACTTTTCTCTTTAGTTATCTCCACATTTAGGATCAACTTTTTACATTGCTTTTTACTTTCTTTTAACTGGATTTTTATGTTTTTATGTTCTTACTTTTTAAACAACACGTTGGACCTGTTGAGCGACTGGAGTCTTAGTATCTATTTTTCAACATGTCTGGGATAAAAACAACTACTGCAAACTCTTTCTGCCAAAATTGTTGGAAATACCAACAAGAAATCAGTGTGCTACAAACAAAGATTTTTGCTTTGGAATCTGAAAGAGGACTTCAGGATACAATCCCGATCACACAATGTGGTAAGACTGTGAATTTAAACTTGGAAGATACAGTGTCATTCCCAAAGCTGAACAAAGCAAAGGGATTTAAACAAAATGATGGCACCTGGCATAAACTTGGTGCCCAGCCAAAGCAGCACTGGATAAGAAAAAAGAATGCTGTTATCACAAGAGCACTTGTAGCATCACCAGACATCCAGCTAAAAAACAGATTTGAATCACTGATGAATGAACCAGAAAACTCTTCTTTAACTGTAAAACAATCTAGGAAATAAAACTTTGTCTATGGAAAACAGGATACACAAAAATCTGTGGAAAAGCACCAGGCTAACAGAGACAGAGAATCTATGCCAAAAGTTTTGTTACATGCAACTATCCAAGTGCTATGGTCCCTGATATAACAGCACTCCTCCCCCAAGTCCTGTCCAAACACACAGGCATTAAACAGCTGATTGTACATGTGGGTGCAGTTGACACCAGGAAGGGAGAATCAGAGGTTTTAAAAAAGGATTTCTCCAGGCTTTTAAATAAACTTGAAAATCTGGAAGTGCAATCCTTTATCAGTGGACCACTCCCAAACATTGACAGAAGGATCAATGAATTCAGTCGGCTGCTTGCATTAAATACATGGCTGTCCAAGACCTGCGAGACAAGAGGAGTACACTTTATTGATAACTTCAACTTGTTTTGGCAACGTGTAGACCTGTTTAAAGGAAAGGGCCCACACCTGAACAGAGGAGGGGTCAGGAGGCTAACAGATAATCTCCTGCACTCCCTGAGACACCTAAATGGTTCTGGTCGCACTCTTAAACAAAGAAAGAGTCTTCTGAGAAGCCATCAGCCACTGAATGAGAAAAACACTCCAGCCTCACCAACCAAAGATCCTCCTCTGACTGGACCACCATCAACACCTGCACTACTGAAATGGACCCCCAATAGGACCCTGGACCCCCCCAGTAACATCAACACCTTCTGCGGACCTCACCATCTCTGTCCCATCCCCGGATTCACCAATGGGATTTCCAGATCACCTGGAAATGTTGGTAAAATCTGGAACTAAGTTGATACCCCTCACACCTAACTTGGCCAGGTCACGGGTTCTATCATCTCCATCTTGGCCAGAACAAATGAGACCCCCGATAGGTGTCCAATGCACCCCTGTCAGACCCCCTCCACCCCTCCCAGACCAGCTCCAAAAGCCTTGACTAGCATCAAGGCTACTATCAGCGATTAGGACACTGAGGGCCTCTGCTGTTCCAGGACTTTTTGTCATCATAAAACACTTATCAACCCGAGGCCCTGTGAGAGAACACTCCCCCCCAGCTCCATAGCTACAGTCAGAAGTCGCAGATTGGAGAAGAGAGGAGGGCTGGAGCTGGAGGGGGGCGCTGTTCTGTGGCGACCTGCAGCTGTGTGCGTGAGCGTGTCGGTCTGTTTTAACGTTTTTCGTCTTTTAGCAGTCTTTTAGCCACCTGGAAGATGATATTTTTATGTTGTTGTTTTTATTAATGACTCCTGAGCACTTGAGGAATGGAAGTCACTTTTATGCCCTGTTTTTATTGGTTATTTTAAACTTTGTTTGGAGTCAGCAGTCACAAACATTCAGATACTCTCGTGATTTCCTACTGGCATTACAATGGAGCTACCTGCACAGTATGTCGGACTCCAGTGTCAATACACAGACTATGAATCTTCCTCTGGAATTACGAAATGTGCACAACAAAAACTCTACAAAACCAGTTAAAAAAGGTAGAAAGCGAGGAAAACGGGGCGGCGTGAAAAACGAACCCGGAAGCTGCAGCGGAAAAACCGCATCCCGTTGCCCTCAATCATCATGGCTAACACGCAGTCTCTGAGGAATAAAATAGACGAACTACAGGGAAATGTGAGCCATCTGCGGGACTACAGGGATGTGTGTCTTATGGCTTTACGGAGACCTGGTTAAATGAAGCGGACGCGACTCAGCGTTGGAAATAAGCGGCTTTGGCGCTCCTCTGCGCCTGGATCGGGACCGAGAGGTGACACACAAAACACTGGGAGGAGGGGTATGTCTCTACATAAACCAGAGATGGTGCAGTAACATTACTGTAAGAGAGCAGATGTGTCTCCCGGACATCGAACTCCTGTCCGTGTCTTTAAGGCCGTTTTATCTCCCGAGAGAGTTCCCCCAGATATTTGTGACTGTTGTTTATATCCACCCTAAGGCTGATGCTAAGTCTGCGGCTGACATTGTTTTTAAAACTATAAATAAGCTTCAGTCTATCTCACCTGCTGCTCCCAATTTTATACTCGATTTTAACCACTGTAATTTAAAGAAAACCCTGAACAGTTTTTATCAGTATGTCAAATGTCCAACACGTCACAATAAAACCCTGGACCTGTGCTACGGCTCCATTAAAGGGGCTTACATCTCGAAAGCAGGACCTGCACTGGGCTCCTCTGACCACCACACAGTCCACCTTCTGCCCGCCTACACCTCGGTGCTGAGGAGGGATTAGCCTGTTAGGAAACAGGTAAAGGTGTGGACTGAGGACAGCTCTCTGGCGCTGCAGGGCTGCTTCGAGTGCACAGACTGGACAGTGTTTCAGAACTCTTGTTCTGACATAGATGAACTGACTGATGTTGTCTGCAGTTACATCTCCTTCTGTAAAGACTCAGTTCTCCCAAACAGGGAAGTCAAGGTGTATCCTAATAACAAACCATGGATTTCCAAGGACATGAAAGATCTGCTTATCAAAAGGAAAACTGTATTTAACGAAGGTGATGTGAATGCAGAAAGGGTTGTGAGAAAGGAGATCAGGGCTGAAATTAAAAAAGCCAAATTGAGATATAAGGATAAGATTGAGGCTGAACTAAGAAGTAACAACTTAAAAAGAACCTGGAATGGTATGAAAACAATGATTGGGTCACATGATAAAGTCAGCAGAGTTGCACTTGATGGTTTTAATTCTGATAAACACTTGGCAGATGAACTAAATGTATTTTATACACGGTTCAACACAGTGGATTTTAATGATAAGATTGGACATCAGGGCAATGACTCGAGCCTCTCCATCAGTGTCTATTGAGGTAAACACTGTGCCTAAATTGTTCTGCCACACCAAACCCAAAAGCCCAGGGCCAGACAACATCTGTGGACAGACATTAAAAAAGTGTGCTTACCAACTTTGTGGCATCTTCCAACATATTTTTAATCTGTCTTTACTACAACAGAAGGTCCCCAAAATTTGGAAGCACTCAGTCATTGTGCCCTTGGCGAAGTGCAACACTCCTAAAGCCTTGAATGATTTTAGACCAGTTGCTCTGACCTCCTTGGTTATGAAAACTTTTGAAAAAATAATTAAAGACATGGTGCTACTGCAGGTCAGGGAACAGCTAGACCCATTGCAGTTTGCTTACAGGTCTGAGAGAGGAGTGGAGGATGCTGTCATCATACTGTTGCACTTTATTCTTAAACATCTGGATGGAGCCAAGACACATGCCAGACTTTTATTTGTTGATTTTACTTCTGCTTTTAACACCATTCAGCCATTCCTGCTGGCAGAGAGACTTATGGCTGATTTTAACCTTGATTTTAACTTGGTTGGTTGGATATTGGACTTTTTATTAGACAGACCTCAGTGTGTTAGAGTGAATGGTATTTTATCTGATGTGCTCTATTCCTCTACTGGTTCACCCCAAGGCTGCTGTCTCTCCTCTTCTGTACATTCTGTACACAAACCAGTGTCGCAGTGTGTACAAGGATAGACACATTTTAAAGTTTGCAGATGACTCAATCATCAGCCTGCTCAGAGGGGATTAACAGGATCATGGGCCAGTCCTTAATGACTTTGTTCAGTGGTGTGACCGTTCATTTTTACATATGAATGTGTTAAAAACAAAGGAAATTAAAATAGACTTCCATAAATCACCACCTTGCCCCAGAGTCACTGTCATCAAGAACACAGACATTGAACTGGTCGACAGCTACAAATATCTCGGAGTCATTCTGGACAATAAACTGTGTTTTGAGCCTTGGGTGGATGCTGTTTCTAAAAAAGTCCAACAACGATTATACTTCCTGAGGAAGATGAACAGTTTTAATGTATCCACTGAAATGATGACACTGTTTTATCGTGCTTTTATTGAATCGGTTTTATCCTTCAGTATTGCTGCCTGGTTTGGAAGCCTCTCCTGACCAAAAAAACAGACTGGGTAGTCTGGTTAAAGTGGCCAGTAAGATTTCGGGAGGAGTCAGGCTCAGCTGAAGGACATTTACAGCCGACAGGTGCAGAGGAAGGCTGGTGCTATAGCGCAGTCCCAAGACCATCCCCTCAGAGGGGTTTGAGCTGCTGCCCTCCGGCCGGCGCTACAGAGCTCTGGGCTGTAGGACTAAAAGATTAAATATGTCGTTTTTACCGACAGCTGTGAGGCACTTAAATGGCACCTAGCACTTTATAATCATTTTGCACAACAATAATTGCTTGTTTGCACAATGTTTTTATTCATGTTTTAATTCCATTTTGCACATTTTTATCTTGGTTTTTAGTGATTTCCATTGTTGATCCTGCTCTTGAGTTGTTGAAGTGTAATTCTATGTTGTATGTTTTTTAAGGAGCATGATGCTGCAAAATTAATTTCCCCAAGAGGGACAATAAAGAAAACTTTGAACTTTGAACTTTGAACTTTGAGAATAACAGTTAGTTTGTCTAATCAGACAAACCTGATTCAAATTCCCTGCAAACAGATAAAGTCTAGTCCTGCTCAAACAGACTTGAAACTTGCAGTGTTCAATGTCAGGTCTTTGGGAAACAAATCTTTTTAATTAATGATTTTATAATTTCAAATAAGCTTGATTTTATGTTTTTAACAGAAACATGGTTAGACAGTAAGACTGGAAATGCTGTCCTTATTGAATCCACCCCATCGAATTTCACATTTTTATCCAAAATGCGGGAAAACAAAAAGGGTGGTGGTGTTTGTGCTATTTTTAGGGATAATATTCTTATCCAGAAACTATCACTTGGGGAGTTTTCATCATTTGAGTATGTGGCATTCAAAACGGAGTTGAGGTTTTCTCCATCTATTTTATATGTTGTTCTTTACAAACCACCCCAACAATGTCATGATTTTATTGATGAGTTTACTGAAATGCTTTCGGTTATCTGCACAGAATATGAACAAATAATCATATCAGGTGATTTTAACGTGCATGTGGATAATGTTTCTGACAGAAATGCCAAAGAACTTTCTACTATTCTTGATACTTTTGGTCTTTGTCAGCATGTTAATGAGCCGACCCATAACAGAGGTCACACTCTGGACCTGGTCATTACAAAGGGTGTCCATATTTCAGATGTCACTGTGATTGATGTTGCTCTGTCTGATCATTCTTGTGTCTTTTCCATCTGTCCATGATTCCAAAAGCTGCTGCTGGACCTACAGTTGTTCAGAAGAGACACATTAATGATAACACCAGGACACAGTTTATGGAGGCAATCAGGTTTGAAAATGCCTCATCAGGTCAAGTTGATGATTTAATGAATTGTTATACTTCAGGTGTTTTAAATGTTATGGACGCCATTGCTCCTGTTAAGGTTAAAGTGATGAAGCGGCAGAAGGCTTCGTGGAGCAATGCTCCTTCTGTCAGGGCACAGAAAAGGGAATGCTGAAAAGCCGAAAGAAAATGGCGTAAATTTAAACTCTTAATTCATTATGAGGTATACAAAGAAAATCTGCATGTTTTCAATCAAACTTTGAAAAAAGCAAGAGAAATATTCTTCTCAGAGCTCATCAACCACAGCAGTAACAACTCACGTGTCCTGTTTGCTACAGTGAACAGATTAACAAACCCTCCAACTCCATTTCCTCCAGAATTAGTTTCCAACACTAAATGCAATGAGTTTGCATTGTTTTTTAACGACAAGGTTCAAGGCATTAAACATGCGATACAGTCCAAAGGGCAAACAACAACACTGCAGCCACATAGGAGACCTTTGTTTGAGTTTACACATTTTACACCCATTAATGACAGAACAATTGAAAAAACTGTCTCCAGCCTGAGTTCATCCACCTGCTGCCTCGATGTTTTACCCACTAGATTTCTAAAATCAGTACTAAGCAGTTTGTTACCACAACTCACTAATATAGTCAATAATTCCTTACAGTTTGGAACATTTCCAAGGGCCTTAAAAACTGCTGTCATCAAGCCTCTCCTAAAGAAGAGAAGTCTTGATGCTACAGTGCTCAACAACTATCGGCCCATATCAAACCTGCCATTTTTAGGGAAAGTCATCGAAAAAGTTGTATATCAGCAACTTAATGACTTTCTATTGCTTAACAACTGCTTTGATCCTTTTCAGTCAGGTTTTAGGCCCCATCACAGCACTGAGACTGCACTTATCAAAGTCACAAATGACATCCGTCTGAACACTGACGCGGGCAAAGTCTCTGTCTTAGTTCTGTTGGACTTGAGTGCTGCGTTTGATACAGTGGACCATGAAATCCTGTCACAAAGATTAGATGAATGGATAGGTATCTCTGGAACTGCTCTTAAATGGTTTCAGTCCTATCTTGAAGACAGGAAGTACTTTGTTTCGGTTGGAAACTGTGTATCAGACCAAATGGCCCTGACATGTGGGGTTCCACAGGGGTCTATCTTGGGACCTCTATTATTCAATCTTTACATGCTTCCTTTAGGCCAGTTAATACACAGCTGTGGTGTATCCTACCATAATTATGCAGATGACACTCAGATTTACATTTCACTCACAGCAGGTGAAAATGGACCAATGCTTTTCATTGTGTCACTGCATCGAACAGATTGATGTGTGGATGCAAAATAATTTTCTCCAACTGAACAGAAACAAGACTGAAATAATTATCTTTGGACCACAGAAACAAAGAGAAAATGTCAGCAGTCACCTCGAGTCTCTTTCTCTAAAATCTAAAAACCAGGTTAGAAATCTAGGGGTCATCATGGACTCAGACTTGAATTTCCAGAGTCACATTAAGTCAATTACATCATCTGCATTTTATCACCTTAAAAATATTTCCAGAGTCAAAGGCATAATGTCTCAACCAGACTTAGAGAAACTTATTCATGCTTTTATCTCCAGCAGGTTAGATTACTGTAACGGCCTGCTCACTGGTCTCTCAAAACGAGGGTTAAGACAGCTGCAGCTTATTCAGAACGCTGCTGCTCGGGTTCTAACTAACACCAGGAAGTACAACCACATCAGTCCAGTTTTAAAATCTCTGCACTGGCTTCCTCATGCTCAGAGGATAGACTTTAAAACAGCACTACTGGTTTACAAGTCTCTAAATGGTTTAGCACCAGAATATATTTCTGAAATGCTAGTAGCTTATGAGCCTCCTCGGACTCTAAGAACATCTGGGACAGGCCTTCTGCTCGTGCCCAGAGTTAGAAGTAAACAGGGTGAAGCAGCGTTTAAGTTTCTTCTTTTATAATGCTTTTAATCTTTCTTATGTTTCCAAATCTAAATCTTGTAAATTGTCTTTTATTTCTGTAAAGCACTTTGAGTTACCAAGTGTATGAATTGTGCTATATAAATAAAATTGCCTTGCCTTGCCTTGACTCCCTGCCCCGTTGCCTCCTCTGAACTCTCGGTGGCCTCTGCCTTCTCTGGTCTCTCTGCCCCGTTGCCTCCTCTGGTTACTCTGCTCTCTCCTCTGGTCTCTCTGTGAACTCTTCCTCCTCTGGTCTCTCTGTGGCCTATGCCTCCTCTGGATTCTCTGTGGCCTCTGCCTCCTCTGGTCTCTCTGTCTCCTATGCCTCCACTGGTCTCTCAGTGGCCTTTGACTCCACTCATCTCTCTGTGGCCTCTGCCTCCTCTGCTCTCTCTCTGGCCTCTACCTCCACTAGTCTCCTGACTTATCTGTCTCCTCTAGTCTCTCTGTCGCCTCTTCCTCCTCTGGTCTCTCTGTGGCCTCTGCCTCCTCTAGTCTCTCTGCCTTCTCTGCTTCCTCTTGTCTCTCTGTGTCCTCTGCCTTTACTGGACTCTCTGTGGCCTCTGCCTCCACTGGTCTCTCTGTGACTTATGCCTCCTCTGGTCTCTCTCTTGCCTCTGCCTCCTCTGGTCTCTCTGCCTCCTCTGCCTCCTCTGGTCTCTCTGTGACCTCTGCCTCCTCTGGTCTCTCTGTGGCCTATGCCTCCTCTGGTCTAACTGTGGCCTTTGCCTCTTCTGCGCTCTATATCTCCTCTGCCTCCTCTCGTCTCTCTGTGGCCTCTGCCTCCTCTGGTCTGTCTGTGGCCTCTGCCTCCTCTGGACTCTCTGTCTCCGCTGCTCTAACTGTCTCCTCTGGTCTCTCTGTCTTTCTGCCTCCTCTGAACTCTTGATGGCCTCTGCCCCCTCTGTTCTCACTGTGGCCTCTGCTTCCTCTGGTCTCTCTGTGGCCTCTGCCTCCTCTGGTCTCTATGTGGCATCTGCCTTCTCTGGTCTCTCTGCCTCCTCTGCATCCTCTCGTCTCTCTGCCTCCTCTGGTCTCTCTGTCTTTCTGCCTCCTCTGAACTCTCGTTGGCCTCTGCCCCCTCTGCTCTCACTGTGGCCTCTGCCTCCTCTGGTCTCTCTCTGGCCTCTGCCTTCTCTTGTCTCTCTGCCTCCTCTGCCCCTCTGGTCTCTCTGCCTCCACTGGTCTCTCTATTGCCTCTGCCTCCTCTGGTCTCTCTTTTGCCTCTGCCTCCTCTGGTCTCTTTGTCTCCTCTTCCTCCTATAGTCACGCTATGGCCTCTGCCTCCTCTGGTCTTTCTGCCTCCTCTGCCTCCCCTGCTCTAACTGCCTCCTCTGGTCTCTTTGTGGCCTCTGCCTCCTCTGGTCTCTCTGTGGCCTCTGCCTTCTCTGATCTCTCTGTGGCTGCTGCCTCCCCTGGTCTCTCTGTGTCATCTGCCTTTTCTGTTCTCTCTGCCTCCTCTGCCTCCTCTGGTCTCTCTATGGCCTCTGCCTCCTCTGGACTCTCTGCCTCCTCTGGTCTTTCTGTGGCCTCTGCCTCCTCTGGTCTCTCTGTCTTTCTGCCTCCTCTGGTCTCTCTACCTCCTCTGCCTCCTCTGGTCTGTCTGTGTCCTCTGCCTCCTCGTCTCTCTGTGGCCTCTGCCTCCTCTGGTCTCTCTGTCTCCTATGCCTCCACTGGTCTCTCAGTGGCCTTTGACTCCACTCGTCTCTCTGTGGCCTCTGCCTCCTCTGCTCTCTCTCTGGCCTCTGCCTCCACTAGTCTCTCTGACTTATCTTTCTCCTCTAGTCTCTCTGTCGCCTCTCCCTCCTCTGGTCTCTCTGTGGCCTCTGCCTCCTCTAATCTCTCTGCCATCTCTGCCTCCTCTAGTCTCTCTATGGCCTCTGCCTTTACTGGACTCTCTGTGGCCTCTGCCTCCACTGGTCTCTCTGTGATTTATGCCTCCTCTGGTCTCTCTCTCGCCTCTGCCTCCTCTGGTCTCTCTGCATCCTCTGCCCTCTCTGCTCTCTCTGTGGCCTCTGTCTCCTCTGGACTCTCTTCCCCCTATGGTCTAACTGTGGCCTTTGCCTCTTCTGTGCTATATATCTCCTCTGCCTCCCCTGGTCTCTCTGTGGCCTCTGCCTCCTCTGGCCTCTCTAGTCTCTCTGCCTCCACTAGTGTCTCTATTGCCTCTGCCTCCTCTGGTCTGTCTGTGGCCTCTGACTCTTCTGGTCTCTTTCTCTCCTCTGCCTCCTCTAGTCACTCTGTGGCCTCTGCCTCCTCTGGACTCTCTGCCTCCTCTGGTCTCTCTTTGGCATCTGCCTCCTTTGGTCTCTCTGCCTCCGCTGCTCTAACTGCCTCCTCTGGTCTCTCTGTGGCCGCTGCCTCCTCTGGTCTCTCTGTGGCATCTGCCTTTTCTGGTCTCTCTGCCTCCTCTGCCTCCTCTGGTCTCTCTGTGGCCTCTGCCTCCTCTGGTCTTTTGTGGCCTCTGCCTCCTCTGGTCTCTCTTTGGCCTCTACCTCCTCTAGCCTCTCTGTGGCCTCTGCCTCCTCTGGACTCTCTATTCCTATATCTCCTCTGGTCTCTCTGTGGCCTCTGTCTCCTTTGGTCTCTCTGCCTCCTCTGCATCCTCTCGTCTCTCTGCCTCCTCTTGGCTCTCTGTCTTTCTGCCTCCTCTGAACTCTCGGTGGCCTCTTCCCCTCTGGTCTACTGTGGCCTCTTCCTCTTCTGCTCTCTCAATCTCCTCTGCCTCCTCTTATCTCTCTGTGGCCTCTGCCTCCTCTGGTCTCTCTGTGGCCTCTGCCTTCTCTTGACTCTCTGCCTCCTCTGACCCCTCTAGTCTCTCTGCCTCCACTGCTCTATTTTTGCCTCTGCCTCCTCTAGTCACTCTGTGGCCTCTGCCTCCTCTGGACTCTCTGCCTCCTCTGGTCTCTTTGTGGCCTCTGCCTCCTCTGGTCTCTCTGCCTCCGCTGCTCTAACTGCCTCCTCTGGTCTCTCTGTGGCCTCTGCCTCCTTTGGTCTATCTGTGGCCTCTGCCTCCTCTGGTTTCTCTGTGGCCTCTACCTCCTCTGGCCTCTCTGTGGCCTCTGCCTCCTCTGGACTCTCTGTTTCTACTGGTCTCTCTATTGCCTGTGCCTCCTTTGGTCTCTCTGTTGCCTCTGCCTCATCTGGACTCTCTGCCTCCTCTGGTCTTTTGTGGCCTCTGCCTCCTCTGGTCTCTCTGCCTCCTCTGCTCCCTCTGCTCTCTGCCTCCACTGGTCTCTCAATTGCCTCTGCCTACTCTGGTCTCTTTGTCTCCTCTGCCTCCTCTAGTCACTCTGTGACCTCTGCCTCTTCTGGTCTCTCTGTGGCCTCTGCCTCCTCTGGACTCTCTGCCTCCTCTAGTCTTTCTGTGGCCTCTGCCTCCTCTAGACTCTCTGCCTCCCCTGCATCCTCGTCTCTCTGTCTCGTCTGCCTCCTCTGGTCTCTCTGCCTCCTCTGCCTCCTCTGGTCTCTCTGTGGCCTCTGTCTTCTCTTGTCTCTCTGCCTCCTCTGCCCCTCTGGTCTCTCTGTTTCTACTGGTCTCTCTATTGCCTATGCCTCCTTTGGTCTCTCTGTTGCCTCTGCCTCATCTGGTCTCTCTGCTTCCTCTGCTTCCTCTCGTCTCTCTGTGGCCTCTGCCTCCTCTGCTCTCTCTGTCTCCCCTGCCTCCACTGGTCTCTCTGCCTTCTCTGCCTCCTCTGCTCTCTCTACCTCCACTGGTCTCTCTGTGACCTCTGCAATCCTCTGGTCTCTCTGTGGCCTCTGCCTCCTCTGGATTCTCTGTGGCCTCTGCCTCCTCTGGTCTCTCTGTCTCCTCTGCCTCCACTGGTCTCTCTACCTCCTCTGCCTCCTCTGGTCTGTCTGCGTCCTCTGCCTCCTCTCGTCTCTCTGTGGCCTCTGCCACCTCTGGTCTCTCTGTCTCCTATGCCTCCACTGGTCTCTCAGTGGCCTTTGACTCCACTCGTCTCTCTGTCGCCTCTTCCTCCTCTGGTCTCTCTGCGGCCTCTGCCTCCTCTAGTCTCTCTGCCTTCTCTGCCTCCTCTTGTCTCTCTGTGGCCTCTGACTCCTCTGGACTCTCTGCCTCCTCTGGTCTCTCTGTGACCTCTGCTTCCTCTGGTCTCTCTGTGGCCTCTGCCTCCTCTTGTCTCTCTATTCCTCTATCTCCTCTGGATTCTCTGTCTTTCTGCCTCCTCTGAACTCTCGGTGGCCTCTTCCCCCTCTGGTCTAACTGTGGCCTTTGCCTCTTCTGCGCCCTATATCTCCTCTCCCTCTTCTCGTCTCTCTGTGGCCTCTGCCTCCTTTGGTCTCTCTGTGGCCTCTGCCTCCTCTGGCCTCTCTAGTCTCTCTGCCTCCACTAGTCTCTCTTATGCCTCTGCCTCCTCTGGTCTGTCTGTGGCCTCTGACTCCTCTGGTCTCTTTGTCTCCTATGCCTCCTCTAGTCACTCTGTGGCCTCTGCCTACTCTGGACTCTCTGCCTCCTCTGGTCTCTCTGTGGCCTCCGCCTCCTCTGGTCTCTCTGCCTCCGCTGCTCTAACTGCCTCCTCTGGTCTCTCTGTGGCCGCTGCCTCCTCTGGTCTCTCTGTGGCATCTGCCTTTTCTGGTCTCTCTGCCTCCTCTGCCTCCTCTGGTCTCTCTGTGGCCTCTGCCTCCTCTGGTCTTTTGTGGCTTCTGCCTTCTCTGGTCTCTCTGTGTCCTCTACCTCCTCTAGCCTCTCTGTGGCCTCTGCCTCCTCTGGACTCTCTATTCCTCTATCTCCTCTGGTCTCTCTGTGGCCTCTGTCTCCTTTGGTCTCTCTGCCTCCTCTGCATCCTCTCGTCTCTCTGCCTCCTCTGGGCTCTCTGTCTTTCTGCCTCAACTGAACTCTCGGTGGCCTCTTCCCCTCTGGTCTAACTGTGGCCTCTTCCTCTTCTGCTCTCTCTATCTCCTCTGCCTCCTCTCGTCTCTCTGTGGCCTCTGCCTCCTCTGGTCTCTCTGTGGCCTCCGCCTCCTCTGGTCTCTCTGAATCCGCTGCTCTAACTGCCTCCTCTGGTCTCTCTGTGGCCGCTGCCTCCTCTGGTCTCTCTGTGGCATCTGCCTTTTCTGGTCTCTCTGCCTCCTCTGCCTCCTCTGGTCTCTCTGTGGCCTCTGCCTCCTCTGGTCTTTTTGTGGCTTCTGCCTTCTCTGGTCTCTCTGTGGCCTCTTCCTCCTCTAGCCTCTCTGTGGCCTATGCCTCCTCTGGACTCTCTATTCCTCTATCTCCTCTGGTCTCTCTGTGGCCTCTGTCTCCTTTGGTCTCTCTGCCTCCTCTGCATCCTCTCGTCTCTCTGCCTCCTCTGGGCTCTCTGTCTTTCTGCCTCAACTGAACTCTCGGTGGCCTCTTCCCCTCTGGTCTAACTGTGGCCTCTTCCTCTTCTGCTCTCTCTATCTCCTCTGCCTCCTCTGGTCTCTCTGTGGCCTCTGCCTCCTCTGGTCTCTCTGTGGCCTCTGCCTTCTCTTGACTCTCTGCCTCCTCTGCCTCCTCTAGTCTCTCTGCCTCCACTGCTCTCTTTTTTGCCTCTGCCTCCTCTAGTCACTCTGTGGCCTCTGCCTCCTCTGGACTCTCTGCCTCCTCTGGTCTCTCTGTGGCCTCTGCCTCCTCTGGTCTGTCTGCCTCCGCTGCTCTAACTGGCTCCTCTGGTCTCTCTGTGGCCTCTGCCTCCTCTGGTCTTTCTGTGGCCTCTGCCTCCTCTGCTCTCTCTGTCTCCCCTGCCTCCACTGGTCTCTCTGCCTTCTCTGCATCCTCTGCTCTCTCTACCTCCACTGGTCTCTCTGTGACCTCTGCAATCCTCTGGTCTCTCTGTGGCCTATGCCTCCTCTGGATTCTCTGTGGCCTCTGCCTCCTCTGGTCTCTCTGTCTCCTCTGCCTCCAATGGTCTCTCTACCTCCTCTGCCTCCTCTGGTCTGTCTGTGTCCTCTGCCTCCTGTCGTCTCTCTGTGGCCTCTGCCTCCTCTGGTCTCTCTGTCTCCTATGCCTCCACTGGTCTCTCAGTGGCCTTTGACTCCACTCGTCTCTCTGTGGCCTCTGCCTCCTCTACTCTCTCTCTGGCCTCTACCTCCACTAGTCTCTCTGACTTATCTGTCTCCTCTAGACTCTCTGTTGCCTCTTCCTCCTCTGGTCTCTCTGCGGCCTCTGCCTCCTCTAGTCTCTCTGCCTTCTCTGCCTCCTCTTGTCTCTCTGTGGCCTCTGCCTTTACTGGTCTCTCTCTGGCCTCTGCCTCCTCTGGTCTCTCTGCCTCCTCTGCCTCCTCTGGTCTCTCTGTGGCCTCTGACTCCTCTGGACTCTCTGCCTCCTCTGGTCTCTCTGTGACCTCTGCTTCCTCTGGTCTCTCTGTGGCCTCTGCCTCCTCTTGTCTCTCTATTCCTCTATCTCCTCTGGGTTCTCTGTCTTTCTGCCTCCTCTGAACTCTCGGTGGCCTCTTCCCCCTCTGGTCTAACTGTGGCCTTTGCCTCTTCTGCACTCTATATCTCCTCTTCCTCCTCTCGTCTCTCTGTAGCTTCTGCCTCCTCTGGTCTCTCTGTGGCCTCTGTCTCCTCTGGCCTCTCCTGTCTCTCTGCCTCCACAAGTCTCTCTATTGCCTCTGCCTCCTCTGGTCTGTCTGCTGCCTCTGACTCCTGACTCCTCTGGTCTCTTTGTCTCCTATGCCTCCTCTAGTCACTCTGTGGCCTCTGCCTCCTCTGGACTCTCTGCCTCCTCTGGTCTCTCTGTGGCCTCTGCCTCCTCTGGTCTCTCTGCCTCCGCTGCTCTAACTGCCTCCTCTGGTCTCTCTGTGGCCGCTGCCTCCTCTGGTCTCTCTGTGGCATCTGTCTTTTCTGGTCTCTCTGCCTCCTCTGCCTCCTCTGGTCTCTCTGTGGCCTCTGCCTCCTCTGGTCTTTTTGTGGCTTCTGCCTCCTCTGGTCTCTCTGTGGCCTCTACCTCCTCTAGCCTCTCTGTTGCCTCTGCCTCCTCTGGACTCTCTATTCCTCTATCTCCTCTGGTCTCTCTGTGGCCTCTGTCTCCTTTGGTCTCTCTGCCTCCTCTGCATCCTCTCGTCTCTCTGCCTCCTCTGGGCTCTCTGTCTTTCTGCCTCAACTGAACTCTCGGTGGCCTCCCCCTCTGGTCTAACTGTGCCCTCTTCCTCTTCTGCTCTCTCTATCTCCTCTGCCTCCTCTCGTCTCTCTGTGGCCTCTGCCTCCTCTGGTCTCTCTGTGGCCTCTGCCTTTACTGGTCTCTCTGTGGCCTCTGACTCCTCTGGACTCTCTGCCTCCTCTGGTCTCTCTGTGACCTCTGCTTCCTCTGGTCTCTCTGACTCTCTGAACAGTCTGTTCTACTGCACGTTTACAGTCTTTTCTACTGCGCATCTAGAGTCTCTTCTAATGCAGGTCTACAGTCTATACTACTGCACATCTACAATCTGTTCTATTGCTTGTCTACAGTCTGTTCTAATCCCCAATAAAAGTCTTTACTGTTCTACCTCTACAGTCTGTTCTACTGCATGGCTACAGTCTGTTCTAATAATTGTCTACAGTCTCTTCTACTGCACATCTAAAGTCTGTTCTAATGCACGTCATTAGTCTGTTCAAATGTTCGTCCACAATCTGTTCTAATGCAGTCCGTACGACCACACATCTATAGTCTGTTCTATTGCTCGAATATCGTCTGTTCTATTGCCCAATAACAGTATTTACTACTCGACCTCTACAGTTTGTTCTACTGTTCCTCTACAGTCTGTTCTAATGCCATTTTACTGTCTGTACTACTGCTCTACCGCAGTCTGTTCTACTGCATGTCTACAGTCTGTTTTACTGCACTTCTAAAGTCTGTTCTAATGCACATCTACAGTCTATTCTACTGCAGGTCTATAGTCTGTACTACTGCACCTCTACAGTCTGTTCTAAAGCATGTCTAGAGTGTTTTCTAATACTCATATACAGTCTATTCTAATAATCGTCTACAGTCTGTACTAATGCACCTCTAAAGTCTATTCTTCTGAAGCACTGTGAGTCTGTTCTACTGCAAGTCTACAGTCTGTTCTAATAATTTTCTACAGTCCGTTCTACTGCACGTCTACAGTCTTTTCTAATAATTATCGACATTCTGTACTACTGCACCTTACAGTCTTTTCTACTGCGCATCTACAATCTGTTCTAATACACGTCTATAGTCTGTTCAAATGCTCATCCACAGTCTGTTCTAATGCAATCTGTACGACCAGACATCTATTGTTCCTTTCTATTGCTTGAATATAGTCTCTTTTAATGCCCAATAACAGTCTTTACTACTCCAGCTCTACTGTTTGTTCTACTGATCCTCTACAGTATGTTCTACTGCATGTCTACAGTCTGTTCTAATGCACAGCTACAGTCTGTTCAACTAGAGGTCTACAGTCTGTTCTACTGCATGACTATACTCATTTTTAATAACGTCTACAGTCTCTTCTACTAGACGTCTACAGTCTGTTCTAATAATTGTCAAGATTCTGTACAACTGCACCTCTACAGTCTCTTCTACTGCACATCTACAGTCTGTTTTAATGGTCCTCTATGATTGTGTATAGTCAGTTCTAAAGCCATTCTACAGTCTGTACTACTGCTGCTCTACAGTCTGTTCAACTGCACCTCCATAGTCTGTTCTTATGCAAGTCTACATTCTAATCTACTTTTCGTTTACACTCTGTTGTACTGCCACGACTATAGTCTCTTTTATTAAACGTCTACAGTCTGTTCTACTGCACATCTACAGTCTGTTCTATTTCAAGTCTACATTCTAAACTACTGTTCGGCTACAGTCTGTTCTACTGGACAACTAACCCTAACCCTAACAATGTGCAAAAGGATAGACTCTAGAGGTGCAGTAGTACATACTGTAGATGAGCAATAGAGCAGACTGTATATGAGTATTTGAAAACACTCTAGACATGCTTTAGAACAGACTGTAGATGTGCAGTAAAACAGACTCTAGACTTGCATTAGAACAGACAGTAGATGTACATTAGAACAAACTGTAGATGTGCAGTAAAACAGACTGTAGACGTGCAGTGGAAGAGACTGCAGTAGCAGTAGTACAGACTGTAAACTGGCTTTAGAACTGACTGTAGACGAGCATTAGAACAGACTATAAACGTCCAGTAGAACAGACTGACAATATGCAGAAGAAAAGACTGTAGAGATGCAGTAGTACAGACTGTAGACGAACATTTGCACAGACTCTATATGAGTATTAGAAAACAGTCTAGACATGCTTTAGAACAGATTGTAGAGGTGCAGTAGTTCAGACTATAGACGAGCATTAGAACAGACTGTAATTGTGCAGTAGAAGAGACTGTAGAGGTGAAGTAGTACAGAATGTCGACAATTATTAGAAAAGACTGACAATGCTTCAGAAGAATAGACTTTAGAGATGCATTAGTACAGACTGTAAACAAGTATTAGAACAGACTGTATATGAGTATTAGAATAGATTGTAGACATGCTTTAGAAGAGACTGTAGAGGTGCAGTAGTACAGACTGTAGACAAACAGTAGTACAGATTATAGACTTGCATTAGAACAGACTGTAGATGTGCATTAGAATAGACTGTAGACGCACAATAGAAGTGACTGTAGAGGTGCAGTTGAACAGACTGTAGACGTGCAGTTGTACAGACTTCAGAGCAGCAGTCGACAGACTTTAGATTTGCTTTAATACAGATTGTAGGCGAGCATTACAACAGACTGTAAACGACAGTAGAAGAGACTGACAATGTGCAGAAGAATAGACTCTAGAGGTGCAGTAGTACAGACTGTATATTTGTATTAGAAAACACTCTAAACATGCTTTAGAACAAACTGTAGATGTGCAGTAAAACAGACTATAGACATGCAGTAGAAGAGACTGCAGTAGAGCAATAGTACAGACTGTAAACTGGCATTAGAAGAGACTGTAGAAGTGCAGTAGTACAGACTGTAGATGTGCAGTAGTACAGACTGTAGACGTTTATTAGATCAGACTGTAGACCTGCAGTAGAACAGACCGTAGATGAGCATTAGAATAGACTTTAGAAGTGCAGTAGTAAAGACTGTAGATGTACAGTAGAACATACTATAGACGTTTATAAGAAAAGACTGTACACATGCAGTAGAACAGACTGTAGATGAGCAAGAGTACAAACTGCAGAGCAGCAGTAGTAAAGACTCTAGACTAGCAATAGAACAGACTGTAGACCTGCACTAGAACAGAATGTAGAGGAGAAGTAGAACAAACTGTAGAGGTGGAGTAGTAAAGACTTTTATTGGGCATTAGAACAGACTGTATTCGAGCAATAGAACAGACTATAGATGTGCATTAGAACAGAATGCATTAGAACAGACTGTGGACGAGTATTGGAACAGACTATAGACGAGTTTTAGAACAGACTGTAAATGTCCAGTAAAACAGACTAACGATGCTGCAGAAGAATAGAATTTAAAAGTCCGTTAGTAGAGACTGTAGACGAGTATTAGAACAGACTGTATATGAGTATTAGAATAGACTGTAGACATGCTTTAGAACAGACTGTAGAGGTGCAGTAGTACAGACTGTGCACGAAAGGTAGTACAGACTGTTGACTTGCATTTGAACAGACTGTAGATGTACATTAGAACAGAATGTAGACATACAATAAAACAGACGTAGAGGTGCAGTTGAACAGACTATAGACATGCAGTTGAACAGACTTCACAGCAGCAGTAGAACAGACTCTAGACTGGCTTTAGAACAGACTGTAGACAAGCTGTAGAAATGACTGTAAACGTCCAGTAGAACAGACTGACAATGTGGAAGAAAAGACTCTAGAGGTGCTGTAGTACAGACTGTAGGTGAGCATTAGAACAGACTGTATATGAGTTTTACAAAACACTGTAGACATGCTTTAGAACAAACTGAAGAGGTGCAGTTGGGTAGACGAGCATTAGAACAGACTGTATATGAGTATTAGAAAACACTCTAGACATTCTTTAGAACAGACTGTAGAGGTGCAGTAATACAGACTGTAAACGAGCTATAGAACAGACTGTAGAAGTGCAGTAGTATAGACTGTAGATGAGCAGTAGAAAAGACTGTATACGTTTATTAGAACAGACTGTAGAAGTGCAGTAGAACAGACTGTAGACAAGCAGTGGTACATACTCTAGACTTGCATTAGAACAGACTTTAGATGTGCATTAGAACAGACTGTAGATGTTTAGTAAAACAGAATGTAGACATGCAGTAGAACAGACTGCAGTACAGCAATAGTACAGACTGTAAACTGGCATTAGAACAGACTGTAGAGCTCCAGTTGAACATTCTGTAGACTTGCAGTTGAACAAACTTTAGAGCAGCAGTAGTACAGACTCTAGATTTGGCTTTAGAACTGACTGTAGACGAGCATTAGAGCAGACTGTAAACGTCCAGTAGAACAGACTGACAATGTGCAGAAGAACAGACTGTAGAGGTGCAGTAGTACAGAATGTAGACGAGCATTAGAACAGACTGTATTTGAGTATTAGAAAACACTGTAGGCATGCTTTAGAACAGACTATAGAGGTGCAGAAGTTCAGACTGTAGATGACCATTAGAACAGACTGTATATAAGTTTTAGAAAACACTCTAGACATGCTTTACAACAGACTGTAGAGGTGCAGTAATACAGACTGTAGACGAGCATTAAAAAGACTGTAGAAGTGCAGTAGTACAGACTGTAAATGTGCAGAACAGACTGTAGACGTTTATTAAAACAGATTGTAGACGCAGTAGAACAGACCGTAGATGTGCAGTAAAACAGACTGTAGACATGCAGTAGAACAGACTGCAGTAGAGCAATAGTACAGATTGTAAACTGGCATTAGAACAGACTGTAGAGGTGCAGTTGAAAAGACTGTAGACTTGCAGTTAAACAGACTGTAGACAAGCAGTAGTATATACTGTAGACTTGCATTAGAACAGACTGTAGATGTGTATTAGAACAGACTGTAGACATACAATAGAAGAACCTGTAGAGATGCAGTTTAGCAGACTGTAGACATGCAGTTGTACAGACTTCAGTGCAGCAGCAGTACAGACTCTAGATTGGCTTTAGAACAGACTGTAGACGATCATTAGAACAGAATGTATTTAAGTATTAGAAAACACTGTAGACATGCTTTAGAACAGACAGTAGAGGTGCAGTTGTACAGACTGTAGATGAGCATTAGAACAGAATGTATTTAAGTATTAGAAAACACAGTAGACATGCTTTAGAACAGACAGTAGAGGTGCAGTTGTACAGACTGTAGATGTGCAGTAGAACAGACTGTAGACGTGCAGTAGAACAGACTATAAATGAGCATTAGAATAGACTTTAGAAGTGCAGTAGTACAGACTGTAGAAGTGCAGTAGAACAGACTATAGATGTGCAGTAGAACAGACTGAAGACGTTTATAAGAAAAGACTGTAGACGTGCAGTAGAACAGACTGTAGATGAGCAGTAGTACAGACTGTAGACTTGCATTAGAACAGACTGTAGACATGCATTAGAACAGACTATAGATGTGCAGTAGAACAAACTGTAGATGTGCAGTAGAACAGACTGACGATGTGCAAAAGAATAGACTGTAGAGGGCAGTAGTTGAGACTTTACACGAGCATTAGAACAAACAGTACATGAGTATTAGAAAAGACTGTAGACATGTTTTAGAACAGACAGTAGAGTTCCAGTAGTACAGACTCTAGACGACAATTAGAACAAACTGTAGATATGCAGTAGAAGAGACTGTAAAGGTGCAGTAGTACAGAAAGTTAACAATTATTAAAAGAGACTGTAGGAGTGCAGTAAAACAGACTCTAAACAATAATTAGAAAAGACTGTAGACATCCAGTAGAACAGACTGTAGATGTGCATTAGAGGAGACTGTAGACGTTTATTAAAAGAGACTATAGTCGTGCAGTAGAACAGACTGTAGTGGTGCAGTTGAACAGACTGTAGACGTGCAGTTAAACATACTTCAGAGCAGCAGTAGTACAGACTCTAGATTGGCTTTAGAACAGACTGTAGACGAGCATTAGAACAGACTGTAAACGTCCAGTAGAACAGACTGACAATGTGCAGAAGAATAGACTGTAGAGATGCAGTAGTACAGACTGTAGAAGCGCATTAGAACAGACTGTATATGAGTATTAGAAAACACTCTAGACATGCTTTAGAACAGATTGTAGAGGTGCAGTAGTTCAGACTATAGACGAGCATTAGAACAGACTGTAGATGTGCAGTAGAAGAGACTGTATAGGTGCAGTAGTACAGACTGTCGACAATTATTAGAAAAGACTATAGACGTGCAGTAGAACGGACTGTAGACAAATATTAGAACAGACTGACAATGCTTCAGAAGAATTGACTTTAGAGATGCATTAGTACAGACTGTAAACAAGTATTAGAATAGACTATATATGAGTATTAGAAAAGATTGTAGACATGCTTTAGAAGAGTCTGTAGAGGTGCAGTAGTACAGACTGTAGAAGAGCAGTAGTACAGATTATAGACTTGCATTAGAACAGACAGTAGATGTGCATTAGAATAGACTGTAGACGTACAATAGAAGTGACTGTAGAGGTGCAGTTGAACAGACAGTAGACGTGCAGTAGAAGAGACTGTAGATGTGTAGTAATATATATATATTAAAGACCTGCAAAAACAGACTGCAATTTAACAGACTTCAGAGCAGCAGTAGTACAGACTCTAGATTGGCTTTAGAACAGACTGTAGACGAGCTTTAGAACAGACTGTAAATGTCCAGTAGAACAGATTGACAATTAGAACAGATTGTAGATGTGCAGTTAAACAGACTATAGACATGCAGTAGAACAGACTGTAGACTTGCATTAGAACATAATGTAGATGTGCATTAGAACAGACTATAGATGTGGAGTAAAACAGACTGTAGACGTGCAGTAGAATAAACTGCAGTGGAGCAGTGGTACAGACTGTAAACTGGCATTAGAACAGACTGTAGACATGCAGTAGAACAGACTGTAGAGGTGCAGTTGTACAGACTATAGACGTGCAGTAGATCAGACTGTAGATGAGCAGTAGTACAGATTGTAGACTTGCATTAGAACAGACTGTAGATGTGCATTAGAACAGACTGTAGCTGTGCAGTAGTACAGAATGTTGATAATTATTAGAACAGAGAGTAGATGTGCAGTAGAACGGACTCTAGACAATTATTAGAACAGACTGTAGATGTCCATTAGAACAGATTGTAGATGTGCATTAGAACAGACAGTAGATGTGCATTAGAATAGACTGTAGACGTACAATAGAAGTGACTGTAGAGGTGCAGTTGAACAGACAGTAGACGTGCAGTAGAAGAGACTGTAGATGTGTAGTAATATATATATATTAAAGACCTGCAAAAAAACAGACTGCAATTTAACAGACTTCAGAGCAGCAGTAGTACAGACTCTAGATTGGCTTTAGAACAGACTGTAGACGAGCTTTAGAACAGACTGTAAATGTCCAGTAGAACAGATTGATAATTAGAACAGATTGTAGATGTGCAGTTAAACAGACTATAGACATGCAGTAGAACAGACTGTAGACTTGCATTAGAACATAATGTAGATGTGCATTAGAACAGACTATAGATGTGGAGTAAAACAGACTGTAGACGTGCAGTAGAATAAACTGCAGTGGAGCAGTGGTACAGACTGTAAACTGGCATTAGAACAGACTGTAGACATGCAGTAGAACAGACTGTAGAGGTGCAGTTGTACAGACTATAGACGTGCAGTAGATCAGACTGTAGATGAGCAGTAGTACAGATTGTAGACTTGCATTAGAACAGACTGTAGATGTGCATTAGAACAGACTGTAGCTGTGCAGTAGTACAGAATGTTGATAGTTATTAACAGAGAGTAGATGTGCAGTAGAACGGACTCTAGACAATTATTAGAACAGACTGTAGATGTCCATTAGAACAGATTGTAGATGTGCATTAGAACAGACTGTAGATGTGCATTAGAAGAGACTGTAGACAATTATTAAAACAGACAATAGTCGTGCAGTAGAACAGACTGTAGACAAGCAGTAGAACAGACTGTAGATGTGCAGTAGAACAAACTGTTGAGGTGCAGTAATACAGACTGCAAACGAGCATTATACAGACTGTAGAAGTGTAGTTGTACAGTGTTATAATAATTTTAATTTTAATGTTTATTGTTACTGGGACGTATAGTTCTCCTCAGGTCATGTCAAATTCATGTCATGCCCTTCGTGCTAATCCAAGCATTAAGTAGACATAACAGGACTGAGACATGGCTTGTCACGGGACTTCTGCTCCTGGACCATTGTGAACGCCTCTCACCAGGGACGTCACTGTGTTGTATATAATCCCATGTTATGTTTACATCTTTAAGCAAACCTTCCGCTGTAATATTGTGCTGCTTTGCTTCTCCTTGCAAGGATTTTTTTTGGCCATTGCTTGTTAAATTATAATCGGTCTGCTTTCTCTCTGGTTAAATATATGGATATAAAATATTCCTATAACATACAGACTGTAGATGTGCAGTAGAACAGAATGTAGACGTTTATTAGAACAGACTGTATACCTGCAGTAGAACAGACTGTAGATGTGCATTAGAAAAGACTGTAGACGTTTATTAAAAATAGACTATAGTCGTGCAGTAGAACAGACTGTAGACGTGCAATAGAACAGACTGTAGAGGTGCAGTTGAACAGACTGTAGATGTGCATTAGAACAGACTGTAGATGTGCATTAGAAGAGACTGTAGACAATTATTAAAACAGACAATAGTTGTGCAGTAGAACAGACTGTAGACAAGCATTAGAAATTACTGTAAACGTCCAGTAGAACAGACAATGTGCAGAAGAATAGACTCTAGAGGTGCATTACTACAGACTGTAGATGAGCATTAGAACATACTCTATATGAGTATTAGAAAACACTGTAGAAATGCTTTAGAACAGACTGTAGAGATGCAGTTGTATAGATTGTAGACAAGCATTAAAACAGACTGTAGAAGTGCAGTACTTCAGACTGTAGATGTGCAGTAGAAAAGACTATTGAGGTGCAGTAGTACAGAATGTCGACATTTATTATTGCCCTTCTACTGTCTCTTCTAATGCTCGTCTACTGTCTGTATTACTGCACCTCTACAGTCTGTACTAAAGCACATCTACAGTCTGTTCTAATGCTCGTCCACAGTCTATTCTTATGCAGGTCTTTAGTCTTTACTACTGCACATCTACAGTCTGTTCTAATGGACGCCTACATTCTGTTCTAATGCTCGTCTACAGTCTGTACAACTGCACCTCTACTGTCTGTTCTACTGCATGTCTACAGTCTGATCTAATGCCATTTTACAGTCTGTACTATTGCTCTACTGCACTCTATTCTACTGCACGTCTACAGTCATTTTTACTGCACATCTAAAATCTGTTCTAATTGTCAGTCTGTTCTACAATCTACAGTCTGTACTAATTCTGCTCTGAAGTCTGTTCAACTGCATGTCTACAGTCTGTTCAACTGCACCTCTACAGTCTGTTATAAATGCATGTCTACAGTGTTTTCTAAAACTCATATACAGTCTGTTTATTTGCTCATCTACAGTCTGTACTACTGCAGCTCTAGAGTCTATTCTTTTGCACATTGTCAGTTTGTTCTACGGACGTTTACAGTCATTTCTATTGCTCGTTTACAGTCTGTTCTAAGGTAATTCTAGAGTCTGTACTACTGCTGCTTTGATTTCTGTTCACCTGCACGTCTACAGTCTGTTTTACTGCAAATCTACAATCTGTTCTAATTGTCAGTCTGTTCTACTGGACGTTTACAGCCTGTTCTAAAGCTCATCTACAGTCTGTTCTAAAGCCAATCTAGAGTCTGTACTACTGCTGCTCTGACATCTGTTCAAATGCACATCTAAAGTCTGTTCAACTGCACGTCTACAGTCTGTTTTACTGCACATCTACAGTCTGTTCTAATGCACATCTACAGTCTGTTCTAATGCAAGTATACAGTCTGTTCTGATAAATGTCTACAGTCTGTTCTACACATCTACAGTCTGTACAACTGCACCTCTACAGTCTGTTCTACTGGCTGTCTACAGTCTGTTCTAATGCCATTTTACAGTCTTTACTACTGCTCTACTGCAGTCTATTCTACTGCACTTCTACAGTCTGTTCTACTGCACGACTATAGTCTGTATTAATAAATGTCTACAGTCTTTTCTAATGCACATCTACAGTGTGTTCTTGTGGAAGTCTACAGTCTGTTCTAATAATTGTCTAGAGTCTGTTCTACTGCACGCCTACAGTCTCTTCTAATAATAGTCAACATTCTGTACTACAGCACCTCTACAGTCTCTTCTACTGCACATCTACAGTTTGTTCTAGTGGTCGTCTACAGTCTGTACTACTTCACCTCTACAGTCTGTTGTAAAGCATGTCTACAGTCTTTTCTAATACTAATGTACAGTCTGTTCTAATGCTCGTGTAAAGTCTTAACTACTGCACCTCTACAGTCTATTATTCTGCACATCGTCAGTCTTTTCTAATGCACATCTACAGTCTGTTCTAATGGACAACTACAGTCTGTTCTAATGCACATCTATAGTCTGTTCTAATGCTCGTCCACAGTCTGTTCTAATGCAGGTCTTTAGTCTGTACTATTGCACATCTACAGTCTGTTCTACTAGACATCTACAGTCTGTTCTAATGCTCGTCTACAGTCTGTTCTATTGTACGTCTACAGTCTCTTATAAAGCTACTTTACAGTCTGTACCTCTTCTCTACCGCATTTTGTTCTACTGCACGTCTATAGTCTTTTTTATAAACGTCTATAGTCTATTCTACAGCATTTCTACAGTCATTACTACTGTACTTCTAAAGTCTATTCTAATGCTCATCAACAGTCTGTTCTAATGCAAGTCTACAGTCTGTGCTACTGCTCATCTACAGTCTGTACTACTGCACTTCTAAAATCTGTTCTAATGCTCATCTGCAGTCTGTATTACTGCACCTCTACAATCTGTTCTAAAGCATATCTAGAGTGTTTTCTAATATTCATATAGAGTCTGTTCTAATGCTCGTCTACAGTCTGTACTACTGCACCTCTATAGTCTATTCTTCTGCACTTTGTCAGTCTGTTCTGATAAACGTCTACAGTCTTTTCTACTACACATCTACAGTCTCTACTACTGCACTTCTAAAGTCTGTTTCTAATGCACATCTACAGTCTGTTCTAATGCAAGTCTATAGTCAGTACTACTGCTCATCTATGTTCTAGTGCAGGTCTACAGTCTGTTCTAATAATCGCCTACAGTCTAGTCTGTATTAATGCACCTCTACAGTCTGTTCTAATGCAAGTCTATAATCTGTACTACTGCTCATTTACAGTCTGTTCTAATGCAAGTCTACAGTCTGTACTACTGCACCTGCTCATACGTCTGTTCTACTGCACAGGTCTACAGTCTGTTCTGTAATAAACGTCTACAGTCTTTTCTACTGCACATCTACAGTCTGTACTACTGCACTTCTACAGTCTGTTCTAATGCACATCTACAGTCTGTATCTACTGCAAGTCTACAGTCATTTCAACTACACCTCAACATGGTCTGTTCTAATGCCAGTTTACATTCTTTACCTCTGCTCTACTGCAGTCTGTTCTACTGCACGTCTACAGTCTGTTCTACTGCTGCTCTGAAGTCTGTTCTAACTGCATGTCTGTAGTCTGTTCAACTGCACCTCTACAGTCTGTTCTATTGTATGTCTACATTCTGTTCTAATGCACATCTACAGTCTGTTCTAATGCAAGTCTACAGTCTGTACTACTGCTCGTGTACAGTCTGTACTATTGCACCTCTACAGTCTGTTCTAAAGTATGTCTACAGTCTATTCTAATACTCATACACAGTCTGTTCTAATGCTCGTCTACAGTCTCTACTAACGGACATTTAAATTCTATTCTTCTGCAGCATCATTAGTCTGTTTACTGGACATCTACAGTCTGTTCTATACACGTATATAGTCTCTTCAAATACTCGTCCACAGTCTGTTCTAATGCAGTCTGTACTACTGCACATCTATAGTCTGTTCTATTGCTCGAATACAGTCTGTTCTAATGTCCAATAAAAGTCTTTACTACTCCACTGCTCTACAGTTTGTTCTACTTCTCCTTTACAGTCTGTTCTACTGCAGGTCTACAGTCTGTTCTACTGCACATCTACAGTCTGTTCTAATGCACATCTACAGTCTGTTCTAACTGCAAGTCTACAGTCTGTACTACTGCTCGTGTACAGTCTGTACTATTGCACCTCTACAGTCTGTTCTAAAGTATGTCTACAGTCTATTCTAATACTCATACACAGTCTGTTCTAATGCTCGTCTACAGTCTCTACTAACGGACATTTAAATTCTATTCTTCTGCAGCATCATTAGTCTGTTTACTGGACATCTACAGTCTGTTCTATACACGTATATAGTCTCTTCAAATACTCGTCCACAGTCTGTTCTAATGCAGTCTGTACTACTGCACATCTATAGTCTGTTCTATTGCTCGAATACAGTCTGTTCTAATGTCCAATAAAAGTCTTTACTACTCCACCTCTACAGTTTGTTCTACTTCTCCTTTACAGTCTGTTCTACTGCAGGTCTACAGTCTGTTCTACTGCACATCTACAGTCTGTTCTAATGCACATCTACAGTCTGTTCAACTGCAAGTCCACTGTCTCTTCTACTGCTCTTCTACAATCTGTTCTACTGCACAACTCTAGTCGGTTTTATTAAAGGTCTACAGTCTGTTCTAATGCACATCTACAGTCTGTTCTAATGCACATCTACAGTCTGTTCTAATGCAAGTCTACAGTCTTTACTACTGCTCATCTACGGTCTGTTCTACTGCAGGTCTAAAATATCTTCTAATAAATGTCTACAGTCTGTTCTACTGCACATCTACAGTCTGTAATACTGCACTTCTACAGACTGTTCTAATGCTTGTCTACAGTCTGTATTACTGCACCTCTACAGTCTGTTCCAAAGCATGTCTAGAGTGTTTTCTTATACTCAAATACAGTCTGTTTTAATGCTCGTCTACAGTCTGTTAAACTGCACCTCTACAGTCTGTTCTAAAGCATGTCTATAGTGTTTTCTAATTCAAATATACAGTTTGTTCTAATGCTTGTCTACAGTCTGAACTACTGCTCTTCTACAGTCTGTTCTAAAGCATGTCTAGAGTGTTTTCTAATACTCATATACAGTCTGTTCTAATGCTCATGTACAGTCTGTAGTACTGCACCTAGTCTATTCTTCTGCACATTGTCAGTCTGTTTTACTGGATGTTTACAGTCATTTCTAATGCAAGTCTACAGTCTGTACTACTGCTCATCTACAGTCTGTTCTAATGCCAGTTTACAGTCTGTACTTCTGCTCTACTGCAGTCTGTTCTACTGCACGTCTACAGTCTGTTTTACTGCTCATATACAGTCTGTTCTAATGCACATCTACAGTCTGTTCTAATGAAAGTCTACATTCTGTACTACTGCTCACCTACAGTCTGTTCTTTTGCACGTCTACATTCTGTTCTGATAAACTTCTACAGTCTGTTCTACTGCATATCTACAGTCTATACTACTGCACTTTTAAAGTCTGTTCTAATGCACATCTACAGTCTGTTCTCATGCAAGTCTAAAGTTTGTACTACTGCTCATCTACGGTCTGTTCTACTGCAGGTCTACAGTTAATGGATTGGATTTATATTGCGCTTTTCTCCCAAGGGACCAAGGGACTCAAAGCGCCCACAAGCCGTCCATTATTCATTCATACACAGTCACACACTGGTGATGGTAACTACAACTGTAGCCACAGATGCCCTGGGGCAGACTGACAGAGACGTGGCAGCCATTTTGCGCCTAAGGCCTCTTTGAACATCACCACATACATTCACTGAACATTCTTAAACATTCATACGAGGCAAGGTGGGTTAAGTGTCTTGCCCAAGGACACAATGACAGAATGAATTGTGGGGAGAGCGGAATCGAACACACTACCTTCCGGTTGAAAGACGACCGCTCTACCACTGAGCCACTGACGCCCTATACAGTCTGTTATAATGAACGTCTACAGTCTGTTCTACTGCACATCTACAGTCTGTTCTAAAGCATGTCTAGAGAGTTTTCTAATACTAATATAAAGTCTGTTCTAATGCTCGTCTACAGTCTGAACTAATGCACCACTAAAGTCTATTCCTCTGAAGCATTGTCAGTCTGTTCTACTGCAAGTCTACAGTCTGTTCTAATGCCAGTCTAGAGTGTGTACTACTGCGGCTCCACAGTCTGTTCTACTGCACATCTACAATCTCTTCTACTGCACATGTACAGTCTGTTCTAATGGTCGTCTACAGTCAGTTCTAATGCTCGTCTACAATCAGTTCTGAAGCCATTCTAGAGTCTGTACTACTGCTGCTATGAAGTCTGTTCAACTGCACGTCTACAATCTGTTCAACTGCACCACTACAGTCTGTTCTATTGTACGTCTACAGTCTGTTCTACTGCACGACTATAGTCTCTTTTAATAAACGTCTACAGTCTCCTCTAATGCACATCTACAGTCTGTTCTACTGGATGTCTACAGTCTTTTCTAATAATTGTCTAGAGTCTGTTCTACTGCACGCCTACAGTCTTTTTTCATAATTGTCAACTTTCCGTACTACTGCACCTCTACAGTCTCTTCTACTGCACATCTACAGTTTGTTCTAATGGTCGTCTAGAGTCTGTACTAGTGAAACTCTACAGTCTGTTCTAAAACATGTCTACAGTCTTTTCTAATACTCATGTACAGTCTGTTCTAATGCTCGTGTAAAGTCTCAACTATTGCCCTCTACAGTCTATTCTTCTGCACATCGTCAGTCTGTTCTACTGCACATCTACAGTTTGTTCTACTGCACATCTACAGTCTTTTCTAATGCAAGTCTACAGTCTGTTCTACTGTTTGTCGACTATAGTCTGTTGTGATAATTGTCGACATTCTGTACTACTGCATCTCTACAATTTGTTCTACTTCACTACATTATGTTCTTATGCACGTCTATTGTCTGTTCTAATGCTCGTCCACAGTCTGCTCTAATGCAGGTCTTTAGTCTGTAAAACTGCACAAATACAGACTGTTCTACTGGACGTCTACAATCTGTTCTAATGCTCGTCTACAGTCTGTTCTATTGTACGCGTCTACAGTCTGTTCTAATTCACATCTACAGTCTGTTCTACTGGACGTTTACAGTCTGTTCTAATGCTCGTCTACAGTCAGTTCTAAAGCCAATCTAGAGTCTGTTCTACTGCTGCTGCTCTGAAGTCTGTTCAACTCCAAGTCTACAGTCTGTTCTAGTGCCATTTTACAGTCTGTACCTCTGCTCTACTGAAGTCTGTTCTATTGCACTTCTACAGTCTTTTACTGCATATCTACAGTCTGTTCTACTGAAGATCTACAGTCTGTTCTAATGCAAGTCTACAGTCTATACTACTGCTCATCTACACTCTGTTCTACTGCACGTCTACAGTCTCTACTACTGCACTTCTAAAGTCTGTTCTAATGCACATCTACAGTCTCTTCTAATGCAAGTCTACAGTCTTTACTACTGCTCATCTACGGTCTGTTCTACTGCAGGTCTAAAATCTCTTCTAATAAATGTTTACAGTCTGTTTAACTGCAAGTCTACAGTCTGTTCAACTGCACCTCTACAGTCTGTTCTAATGCTCGTCTACAGTCTGTATTACTGCACCTCTACAGTCTGTTCTAAAGCATGTCTAGAGTGTTTTGTAATACTTATATACAGTCTGTTCTAATGCTCGTCTACAGTCTGTACTACTCCATCTCTACAGTCTATTCTTCTGCACATTGTCAGTCTGTTCTACTGGACGTTTACAGTCTTTTTAATGCTCATCTACAGTCATTTCTAAAGCCAATCTAGTGTCTGTACTACTGCTGCTCTGAAGTCTGTTTAACTGCAAGTCTACAGTATGTTCAACTGCACCTCTACAGTCTTTTCTAATGCCAGTTTACAGTCTGTTCTATTGCTCTAATGCAGTCTGTTCTACTGCATGTCTACAGTCTGTTTTACTGCACATCTACAGTCTGTTATAATGCACATCTACAGTCTGTTCCAATGCAAGTCTACAAGTTGTACTACTGCTCATGTACGGTCTGTTCTACTCCACGCCTACAATCTTTTTAATAAACGCCTACAGTCTGTTCTGCACATTTACAGTCTGTACTACTGCACTTCTACAGTCTTTTTAATGCTCGTCTACAGTCTGTATTACTGCACCTCTACAGTCTGTTGTAAAGCATTTCTAGTAGTGTTTTCTAATACTCATATAGAGTCTGTTCTAATGTTCGTCTACAGTCTGAACTACTACATTTCTACAGTCTGTTCTAAAGCATGTCTACAGTGTTTTCTAATACTCATATACAGTCTGTTCTAATGCTCGTCTACAGTCTGTACTACTGCACGTCTACAGTCTGTTCTACTGCATGTCTGCAGTCTGTTTTGATAAACATCTACAGTCTTTTCTACTACACATCTACAGTCTCTACTACTGCACTTCTAAAGTCTGTTTCTAATGCACATCTACAGTCTGTTCTAATGCAAGTCTATAGTCTGTACTACTGCTCATCCATGGTCTGTTCTAGTGCAGGTCTACAGTCTGTTCTAATAAACGTCTACAGTCTATAGTCTGTTCTAATGCTCGTCCACAGTCTGTTTTAATGCATGTCTTAATTCTGTACTACTGCACATTTACGGTCTGTTCTACTAGATGTCTACAGTCTGTTCTAATGCTTGTATACAGTCTGTTGTATTGTACGTCTACAGTCTTTTAAATGCACATCTACAGTCTGTTCAACTGCACGTCTACAGTCTTTTCAACTGCACCTCAACAGTCTCTTCTAATGCCAGTTTACAGTCTGTACCTCTGCTCTACTGCAGTCTGTTCTACCGCACGTCTACAGTCTCTTTTTCTGCACATCTACAGTCTGTTCTAATGCACATCTACAGTCTGTTCTAATGCAAGTCTATAATCTGTACTACTGCTCATCTACAGTCTGTTCTAATGCAAGTTTATAATCTGTACTACTGCTCATCTACAGTCTGTTCTAATGCAAGTCTACAGTCTGTACTACTGCTCATTTATGGTCTGTTCTACTGCAAGTCTACAGTCTGTTCTAATAAACGTCTACAGTCTGTTCTACTGCACATTTACAGTCTGTACTACTGCACTTCTACAGTCTGTTCTAATGCTCTCTACAGTCTGTATTACTGCACGTCTACAGTCATTTTAACTGCACCTCAACAGTCTGTTCTAATGCCAGTTTACATTCTTTACCTCTGCTCTACTGCAGTCTGTTCTACTGCATGTCTACAGTCTGTTTTACTGCTCATATACAGTCTGTTCTACTGCACGACTACAGTCTGTTCTAAAGCCAGTCTAGAGTCTGTTCTACTGCTGCTCTGAAGTCTTTTCAACTGCATGTCTATAGTCTGTTTAACTGCACCTCTACGTCTGTTCTATTGTATGTCTACATTCTGTTCTAATGCACATCTACAGTCTGTTCTAATGCTCGTCTACAGTCTCTACTAACGGACCATTAAATTATTTTCTTCTGCAGCATCATTAGACTGTTTTACTGGACATCTACAGTCTGTTCTAATACACGTCTATAGTCTGTTCAAATACTCGTCCACAGTCTGTTCTAATGCAGTCTGTACTACTGCACATCTATAGTCTGTTCTATTGCTCGAATACCGTCTGTTCTAATGCCCATAAAAGTCTTTACTACTCCACCTCTACAGTTTGTTCTACATCTCCTCTACAGTCTGTTCTACTGCAGCTCTACAGTCTGTTTTAATGCCAGTCTAGAGTCTGTACTACTGCTACTCTGCAGTCTGTTCTACTGCAAGTCTACATTCTGTTCTACTGCACATCTACAGTCTGTTCTAATGCACATCTATAGTCTGTTCTAATGCTCGTCTACAGTCTGAACTACTGCACCTCTACAATCTGTTCTAAAGCATGTCTACAGTGTTTTCTAATACTCATATATAGTCTGTTCTAATGCTCGTCTACAGTCTGAACTACTGCAACTCTACAGTCTGTTCTAAAGCATATCTACAGTGTTTTCTAATACTCATATACTGTCTGTTCTAATCCTCATCTACAGTCTGTACTACTGCACCTCTAGAGTCTATTCTTCTGCACATTCTCAGTCTGTTCTACAGGTTGTTTACTGTTTGTTCTAATGCTCGTCTACAGTCTGTTCCAAAGCCAATCTAGAGTCTGTTCTACTTCTGCTCTGAAGTCTATTCAACTGCACATCTACAGTCTGTTCAACTGCACCTCTACAGTCTTTTCTATTGTTAATAGATAATAATTGTCTAGAGTCTGTTATACTACACGCCTACAGTCTCTTTTAATAATTGTCAACTTTCTGTACTACTGCACCTCTACAGTCTCTTCTACTGCACATCTACAGTTTGTTCTAATGGTCGTCTAGAGTCTGTACTACTGGAACTCTACAGTCTGTTCTAAAACATGTCTACAGTCTTTTCTAATACTCATGTACAGTCTGTTCTAATGCTCGTGTAAAGTCTCAACTACTGCCCTCTACAGTCCATTCTTTTGCACATCTACAGTCTGTTCTAATGCACATCTACAATCTGTTCTAATGGAATTCTCCAGTCTGTACTACTGCTCGTCTACAGTTTGTTCTACTGCTCTTCTACAGTCTGTTCTAAAAACGTCTACAGTCTGTACTACTGCACATCTACAGTTTGTACTAAAGCATATTAGAGTGTTTTCTAATACTAATATACAGTCTGTTTTAATGCTCGTCTACAGTCTGTACAACTGCACCTCTACTGCCTGTTCTAAAGCATGTCTAGAGTGTTTTCTAATATTCATATAGAGTCTGTTCTAATGCTCATCTACAGTCTGAACTACTGCACCTCTACAGTCTGTTCTAAAGCTCATCTACAGTCTGTTCTAAAGCCAATCTAGAGTCTGTACTACTGCTGCTCTAAAGTCTGTTCAACTGGACGTCTACAGTCTGGTCTACTGCACATCTAGTTTGTTTTAATGCTCGTCTACAGTCTGTACTACTGCACCTCTACAGTCTCTTCTAAAGCATGTCTACAGTCTTTTCTAATAGTCATGTACAGGCTGTTCTAATCCTCGTGTAAAGTCTCAACTACTGCAACTCTTCAGTCTATTCTTCTGCACCTCGTCAGTCTGTTCTACTGCACATCTACAGTCTATTCTAATGGACATCAACTGTATGTTCTAATGAAAGTCTACAGTCTGTACAACTGCTCATCTACAGTCTGTTCTACTGCACGTGTACAGTCTGTTGTATTGCTCATCTACAGTCTGTTCTACTGCACGCTTACAGTCTGTTCTAATACAAGTCTACAGTCTCTACTACTGCTCATTTACAGTCTGTTCTACTACACATCTACAGTCTCTACTACTGCACTTCTAAAGTCTGTTCTAGTGCACATCTACACTCTCTTCTAATGCTCGTCTACAGTCTGTACTACTGCATTTCTACAGTCTATTCTTCTGCACATTGTCAGTCTGTTCTACTGGATGTTTAAAGTCTGTTCTAATGCTCGTCTACAGTCAGTTTTACAGTCTGTTCTAATGCAAGTCTATAGTCTGTTTTACTACTCATCTACGGTCTGTTCTTTTGCAGGTCTACAGTCTGTTCTAATAAACGTCTACAGTCTGTTCTACTGCACATCTACAGTCTGTTCTAATGCAAGTCTACAGTCTGTATTACTGCTCATCTACAGTCTGTTCTAAAGCATGTCTCGAGTGTTTTCTAATACTCATATACAGTATGTTCTAATGCATGTCTACAGTCAGAAATACTGCACCTTTTACAATCTGTTCTAAAGCATGTGCAGAGTGTTTTCTAAAACTCATATAGAGTCTGTTCTAATACTCGTCTACAGTCTGAACTACTGCAGCTCTACAGTCTGTTCTAAAGCATGTCTAGAGTGTTTTCTAATACTCATATACAGTCTGTTCTAATGCTTGTCTACAGTCTGTACTACTGCATCTCTACAGTCTATTCTTCTGCACATTGTCAGTCTGTTCTACTGGACGTTTACAGTCTTTTCTAATTCTCATCTACAGTCTGTATTACTGCACCTCTACAGTCTGTTCTAAAGCATGTTTAGAGTGTTTTCTAATACTCATATACAGTCTGTTCTAATGTTCGTCTACAGTCGGAACTACTGCACCTCTACATTTTGTTATAAAGCATATCTAGAGTGTTTTCTAATACTTATATAGAGTCTGTTCTTCTGGACGTTTATAGCCTGTTCTAATGCTCGTCTATAGTCAGTTCTAAAGCCAATCTAGAGTCTGTACTACTGCTGCTCTGAAGTCTGCTCAACTGCACGTCTACTGTCTGTTCACCTGCACCGTTACAGTCTGTTCTAATGCCAGTTTACAGTCTGTACTACTGCTCTACTACAGTCTCGTCCACTGCACGTCTACAGTATGTTTTACTGCACATCTACAGTCTGTTCTAATGTACATCTACTGTCTGTTCTAATGCAAGCCTACAGTCTGTACTACTTCTCATCTACAGTCTGTTCTACTGCACGTCTACAGTCTGTTCTAATGCACATCTACAGTCTGTTCTAATGCCAGTTTACAGTCTGTACTACTGCTCTACTACAGTCTCGTCCACTGCACGTCTACAGTCTGTTCTACTACACATCTACAGTCTCTACTACTGCACTTCTAAAGTCTGTTCTAATGCACATCTACACTCTCTTCTAATGCTCGTCTACAGTCTGTACTACTGCATTTCTATAGTCTATTCTTCTGCACATTGTCAGTCTGTTCTACTGGATGTTTACAGTCTGTTCTAAGGCTCGTCTACAGTCAGTTTTACAGTCTGTTCTAATGCAAGTCTATAGTCTGTTTTACTACTCATCTACGGTCTGTTCTTTTGCAGGTCTACAGTCTGTTCTAATAAACGTCTACAGTCTGTTCTACTGCACATCTACAGTCTGTTCTAATGCAAGTCTACAGTCTGTATTACTGCTCATCTACAGTCTGTTCTAAAGCATGTCTAGAGTGTTTTCTAATACTCATATACAGTCTGTTCTAATGCATGTCTACAGTCAGAAATACTGCACCTTTTACAATCTGTTCTAAAGCATGTGCAGAGTGTTTTCTAAAACTAATATAGAGTCTGTTCTAATACTCGTCTACAGTCTGAACTACTGCAGCTCTACAGTCTGTTCTAAAGCATGTCTAGAGTGTTTTCTAATACTCATATACAGTCTGTTCTAATGCTTGTCTACAGTCTGTACTACTGCATCTCTACAGTCTATTCTTCTGCATATTGTCAGTCTGTTCTACTGGACGTTTACAGTCTTTTCTAATTTT
>JALDNG010002091.1:0-45724 GCA_024349245.1 Neodontobutis hainanensis | reverse complement strand
AAGACTGACCTTTGAATTGGTGAAAAGACTTAAAAAGACAGATTGAGGGTTCTTTAAATTCATACTGAGGCAGGGCTCCAATAAACTATCCTGCTTAGAGCTCACTTAGGGCTTTTATGTTTTGTGAGAATAAAACCAGGATACACAAGTGTCATGATTATTAATAAATCTTTGAGGTAGCTTCAAATTAACATTACTGCACTACATGTGAGTTTTATAGTCTGTGTTCAGTGATGTGTGTGACTGTGTTCCTCTTCAGCAGCTGCAGTTGTTTCCTGCTCTGATCTCACTCTGAAGGACAGACTGAGGGAGGTTTTTGTACGACCATAAATCACTGTGTGAACACATAACCACTGTGGTAACTCTGACAGTAATAAACTGCTGCATCTTCAGCCTGAGCTCCACTGATGGTCAAAGAGAAGTCACTGCTGCTCCCACTGCCACTGAACTTAGCTGGAGTTTCTGACAGACGTTGTGTAGCATATTTTATCAGGAGCTTTGGGGGCTGTCCAGGTTTCTGCTGATACCAGTACATTTCCTCATCTCCATTATTCCATCTATAAACAGCTGGGTTGGTTTTACATGTGAGAGTGACAGTGGATCCTGGAGTAGATGTCACGACTGGAGGCTGAGTGACCGTCACCTGACCACTGCATCCTGTAAAAAAACAATCCTACATTTATCATTGATCACAAGAAAGACATGAGAGAAAAGAGTGTGTGTTGTTTGAAGGAGCTGAGTGTTGAACCTGTGAAGCAGCAGCAGCAGATCAGAGTCCAGATGAAGATGGTGCAGCTGAGAGTCATGGTGCGTTCACTGTCACATGTGAGTCCTGCAGTTTTCAGCTCTCTTCATTATAAAACTCACTGAGGTATCACCTGACCATGTGAACCCTCCTCTCTATGGAAATGATGTCTCTGCTCTTAACACTGAACACAACCAGAAACAAACACCTGCTTTTATTCTTTATCCACTGCATTTAATGGAGTTTAATTATTTAATATAAACTGCAGCTGAAACTGGGGAGATTTCTTTTATACATTGTCATGCTTTCCATTTGAACTGTTTTTGATGTACTTCTAAATAACATTGTAAACTGTCATTACTGTAAATGTTTTAGGAAAAACAGATTATAACATTGCATTTATTAAAGGATCTAGTTTAAATGATTCAAAAGAAAAGGTAAGTGATAAAAACAGAGTAAATCTTGTGATTTCAGAGTGAGATGAGAGCAGTGTGTGGCTGATGAACAGAGCAGGAGGTTTTTGTACGACCGCTTCATGACTCTGTGTCACTGTGGTACACGTTCGGTGGAGGAACTAAACTCATCGTTGACTGTGAGTACAACATATTTTAATTTATACATTACTGAGAGAATTAAACTTTTACACTTTAATAGGATTTGAGTAAAGTTTATAGTTTTATTTAATATTTTATGACTAATGTCATAATCTGAAAAGACACATTTCTAAATAATAATTTTAAATTAATGTAATATAGAAACAGTTTTAAGAAATATATCTATTTTTGTTTTTGATTAAATTCAGTTCATAAATTGATTTTAATTATTTAGTTTTAAAACATGATGAAAAAAGAAAACAGCTATCATCTTTAAATTGAGATTTCTTTAAAACAAATTGTATTTATATTTTAGTTTTGTGTTTTCCATTTAAACTCTCTAGTTGCTCTCATTTGAAAGTGATCAGTAAAAGCAGCTGAAGCTTGTGTTCATGCTTGATTTGTTGGACTTAGTGAACAGGAAGTGAAAGACACAGATGACAGTGTTTCAACTGTTGACACTTTTCATGGGCCTTATATTGTACAGACTGTGTGATGCTTTTTCACTTTGGCTCATGTTGATATAATAAAAGGAGTTGTCTCTGTGTCCCTCTCTGATGCAGTGGGAGTGCAGCGGCCCACCCTGACCGTCCTGCCCCCGTCCAGAGAGGAGCTGCAGAGGGGCAGTGCTTCGTTGGTGTGTGCGGCCAGCGGGGGCTTCCCCTCCGACTGGACACTGGGCTGGAGAGTGGGGGGCAGCAGCTCCACAGAGGGGTCACACAGCCCGGGGGTCATGGGGAGCGACGGGCGCTACAGCTGGACCAGTGTCCTGAGCCTGTCCGCAGACCGCTGGGCCCGGGCCTCAGTGACCTGTGAGGCCAGTCGAAGTGGACAGAGCCCAGTCACTCAAATCCTGGAGCCACAGTCCTGCTCAGAGTAGAGTCCAGCTGGACGTCCCACATGAAGAGACACAGCATTTAACTGCTTTATATCCACTGTCTTTGCCTTTTTCTGCTTTGAGTTCATTTTATAAATAGATCAATGTAGTGTCACTCTGCAAATGCTTTTTCAAATAAACTGTTCAATTTAATAAACAGACTTTTGCATTTTTCTGACTTAAGAACAATATCCTTAAATATCACAATAGTATAACTCAAATTTGAATTAATTTGTGGATATTAAGAATGTAAGTTATCAGTGTATCTGTGAGGATTTTATTTGTAATTGATATAGATCTTGTTCCTTCTACCTCAGGTGAGGAGTTCAGATTCAAGATAATAAATGAGTTTAGAGTCTGTAATGAAAATTTAGTTTCTTCAGTTTGTCTCAGTAAAGTATCTTTAAAGAGTAGTTGTAGTATAGATGCACCTTTATCCTCAGGACATTAAATGGTGTATAAAATAAGAACAAATATTGAAACAATTAAAAAGGATCTCATTAAGCAAAGCTGGAATGAAGTTTTTGCAACAACCATTAAAAATAAAGCATTTGAGTTATTCCTGCAGAGATTCATCAGAATTTATGATGCTAACTGTCCAAAGCTAAAGGCCATAGAAAAGAACAGACTGGTGAAAAAACTTAAATTACTAAGGGCATTAAAAATGCCTGCAAAAAGGAAAATCTATTACTTAGAAGATATTTAAAATGCAGAACTAAGGAAGCAGACAACAATTTAAAAAATTATAAAAATAAATGAGTGAGTATTATAAGAAACAGTGAGATGGAATATTGTCATATATGAATAGAACACCAAAGACAAAAACACAAGAAACATGGAGAGTGCTAAAGCAAACAATTAAAAATGAAAGGTTAAAATACAAGACCTACATTTTAGGAATGACAGAGGTGTAGTCAATAACACAAAAGACATTGTTAAAGGGTTTAATGATTACTTTGTAAATGTTGGCTATAATCTAACAAATCAAAATTTAGATTCAGAAAATAAGGATAGAGTGAGAGCAATGTCTTAAGAACGTTTCTAACAGAGGTTGATAAAAATGAAATATTGAAAGTTGTTAGTGGTGTTAAGAATAAAAAGTTGACTGGACAGATGTTGACATGATGCTAATAAAAAGTATGATATTAAATTCTGCATTAATCAAAGTATGTCTTTCATAAAACTCACTGTATATTTTATTAAGTTTCTCTCATTCTACCATCCGTGACATACTGAGTGGAAATATGGGTTAAACTAATACTCAAATTTACTTTAAAGAATAAAGCAATAACAATCATAATTAAAGCTGCAAGCAGCATTTATCGGGGTTCAAGCAATCAAGCCTCAAATGCTAAACTTGAAGGCCTTTAAACCACAGACGCATTAAAGACATTATTTATTAACTTGGCAAGATTTCTATCACTGAAATAATGAACTGAAAATACCATTTACAGCCAATACAGGCAAGTCTGTTTTAATATCTGTTGACAGTCTGTACTACTGCACATCTACAGTCTGTACTACTGAATCTTTACAGTCTGTACTACTGCATCTTTACAGTCTGTACTACTGCATCTTTACAGTCTGTACTACTGCACATCTACAGTCTGTTCTACTGAACATCTACATGTAACCCAGGTGCCATGTAGTTAGAAAATAAAGCTGGAGTGGTAATACAGTGAGACTGGGCCTGGGCTCGTTGTGAGAAATACAACTTGTTTTTGTTATGTTACTTAATAAATGTTATATATTCAAAATACTCTTTGCTATTCTTTAAAAGACCACCAAAACAATTTTTTTTTTTGGTTTGCAAAACTATTCCCAAATATTTATTTACAACACTAAATAAAAGATAATTGTATCTCAGAATTAAATAAAACAAATCACATATACATGAAACGAGCTGGAAGAAAAAAAACAAAAACAAACTTCACTTTCCCAAAAGAAAAACCTTTCTGTGGTTATATTGAACTTAAACAATTATTTATTCCTCTGAAAAAATGTTCAACCCCGTTGCAAGCATGTTCAATGACACTTTGTGTACGGTGAGGCTTCACTCAGAAACTGAGCATAAACAAAAAGCACGTGCATATGAATTGTTAGTACTCACGAATCCAGGTGTAGTCAGTACAGCGAAGGCAATGGTAATGGTGTTGGTAATGGCAAAAGTTATGGCAAAGTTAGAAACACGTCACAGAAGGTCAATGCAGGGTGCACAGAACAGCTGGGCAGAAAACAGCAGGGCATACCTCTCCTTTTCTCTCTCTCTCCAACGTCCGTTTCCTTAGAGCATATTATCTGAATTTAGCCACATCAAACACTATTTCTTATTGAATTAGCGTTAGCTTTGTTTTAGTTTTAGAGATATCACAATGCTAAAACTACAACATATGAGCACATGGCATAGAATGCTACCGCTAGCTAGCATTTCACTAACCACGTTATACATTCAGTGTCCTAAATATACCAGTTTGATATAATACAAAATTACAGGCATATACAATCATATTCACCTCTTGTAAGTCACACCAACGTTTTTCTTTGTTGTAAGGACCACGAGTAGTCGACCTTCATAAACAAAACATTAATGCTTCCCACACTACGATACCTCCTTCATTGCTAAAACTACAACATATGAGCACATGGCATAGAATGCTACCGCTAGCTAGCATTTCGCTAACCACGTTATACATTCAGTGTCCTAACTATACCAGTTCGATATAATACAAAATTACAGGCATATACAATCATATTCACCTCTTGTAAGTCACACCAACGTTTTTCTTTGTTGTAAGGACCACGAGTAGTCGACCTTCATAAACAAAACATTAATGCTTCCCACACTAAGATACCTCCTTCATTAGCTCTCTCATCATAACGTGTGTCTGTCCTTCTCTCATGTGCTCACTACTCCTCACACAAACCTGTCCCACTAGTCCCGCCCCTTACACAGTGATGTTACTCTGATTGGCTCCAGTACTAACACAACCAACAGCAAAACAGGAATTAAATGACTGACATTTGACAGGTTAGGTTACACAAATAAACACATCTTCTTCTCTATTTTATTTTTAACTTAACTGTAAATAGCCTTATTTATTAAACTCTATATACTATATTTATACTTTTAACCAACACACCTTTTACCCAATTTTAACTATCATGAACTCTATGAACTTTTATTTATATATATTTGTTTGTGTGTGTGTGTTCACTGTTAATGATCTTTTATACTCTGAAACTTATAGAAATTTTGTACAGGGCTACATAGAGTCTGTTCTACTGCACTCTAGTGTGATTTACAATATTTCACTATAGTTTACCTTGATTAATTATGTTCTAGCCTGATTTACCATGATATTACAAATGTTTGTTATTTACCAAATGTTACCATAATTTGACATATTTTACCATGATTTACCATAGTTTACATTGATTTAGCATCTCCTGGCATGCTTTACCGTGATTTACCATGTTCCAGTTTGATTTACCATGATTCTAGCCTATACATTTAATTTTAACCTGTGGAAACACAAGAGAGTACATTTCTAATCCTGCATCAAAAACAACAACAACAACAACAATCTTTATTTATAAAGCACTTTAACACTACTGAAGTAGACCAAAGTTCTGTACAGAAAGAAGAAGATTAAAATAAATTAAAATAATAATACACAAAATGTCAAAATCAAGTGATAAAAGCCAAGGAAAAGACCCCATCTACAGGACAACAGTAGTATTACAGCCAGCACAAGTCTATGGCATTGATAAACATTGACAAAATGTGATATTAAATGTGAATTTTAAAGCTAAAAACTACTGCCAAATGTAATGTCATATGTTAAATGTGCTTATCTGAATAAAGTCTGAGCATTTCTTGAATAGATATTCACTACAAACACACATATCTAGAGAGATGTACAACCAGTGGTTATAGCCCTTTTCATGTTTGTTCATTTTTTAGTGCCACCTTTAATCCAATCTCCATAAAAGTTTGCATGCATCTTTAGAGACACACGCTGCATGTGCCCACCTACTTTAGTGAAGTTTTGAGCCTTAATAGGCTTTTGAGCACATTAGCGTTCATTAGTCGATTGCGGCCATGTATTTTGAGATACGCCAATGTCCTTTTAGACATACCTAGAACCTGGGGCCAAGACACTGCATACCTATTTTCAAGTCAATCGGACTATCGGTCGTGCGGTTATAGCCCTTTTTGTGTTTATTCATGTTTATTCATGTTATAGCGCCACCGAGTGGCCAATCATCGCGAAATTTTTATCCTGACCACAAAGTGTCCCCTTACATACGTGTAGCAAGTTTTGTAAATTTATCTCATTTCCTTCTTGAGTTATAACCTTTTAAGTAAATAATGCATTTTCTGAACTTTTATTTTGAAGCCCTTTACTCTAAAAATTTTCGAAATTTCAACTTTTTTTCGATAATTATCGATAATGAGACAACAGAGAACATTTTGAAACTGGTTTGGTTCCGATCAGTCGAAAAACCTAGGACTAGTTCGCAAAAGTAGGTTTTTAACATAATTGCGAATATTTAATGAACGCTTTGATTGACAACAGTGGTTATATTGGCAAAGTTGTTCAGCATGAAGAGATCTATCCAAAGATATGCAGTTTGCGTAGATATGTCAAACACCACGTGATTACAGAGCCATAAAACTCGTTAGCGCCGACTAGTGGCCGATTTCTTTCAAAATTCTTACAGACCTTTAGAACCTCGAGTCGAACAGCCTTATCGAGTTTCGTTTCGATCGCCTCCGATAACCTCGTCTAATAAGTGCTCAAACTTCATTGGTCGATGGCGGCCATGTTTTTGAGATAGGCCAATGTCCTTTTAGACATACCTAGCACCTTGGGCCAAGACACTGCATACCGATTTTCAAGTCAATCGGACTAGCGGTCGCGGTTATAGCCCTTTATATGTTTTTTCATGTTATAGCGCCACCATGTGGCCAATCGTCGCGATTTTGTTACCCTATCCACAAAGTCACGCCTTAGACACGTGTACCAAGTTTGGTAAAATTTGCTCATTTCCTTCTTGAGTTATAGCCTTTTTGTAAAACATGCGTTTTTGAACTTTTATTTTGAAGCCCCTTAGCGAACCAAAATCCAAATTTCGACTTTTTTTCGATAATTATCGATAATGAGACACCACAGAACATTTTGACACTGGTTTGGTTCCGATTGGTCGAAAAACCTAGGACTAGTTCGCAAAAGTAGATTTTCAACAAAATTCAAAATGGCGGAAAATTTTTATAGGCGGAAATGAAATCGGAGATATACGTTTTTTTTGCCAAGGACTCAGCTTTCCAATGATATATGACACATAAATGTCGAATAACCGGTTTACGAGTTATGAGCCCATTCGCGCTTTTGCTTGCTATAGCGCCACCTATTGGCCAATAAGTGTCATACCTTTTCACATTCAGCGGCAGGTGAGTACTACCATCTGACAAATTTTCAACGCTCCAGCATTTACGGTTTGACCTGCACGATGCGTTTTACCGGAGAATAATAATAATAATTAAAGCTGCAAGCAGCATTTATCGGGGTTCAAGCAATCAAGCCTCAAATGCAAAATTTTAAGGCCTTTAAACCACAGACGCATTGAAAGACATTATTTTTTAACTTAGCAAGATTTCTATCACTGAAATAATGAACGGAAAATACCATTTACAGCCAATACAGGCAAGTCTGTTTTAATATCTGTCGACAGTCTGTTCTACTGCATCTTTACAGTCTGTTCTACTGCACATCTACATTCTGTTCTAATAATCATCTACAGTCTGTTCTACTGAACATCTACATGTAACCCAGGTGCCATGTAGTTAGAAAATAAAGCTGGAGTGGTAATACAATGAGACTGGGCCTGGGCTCGTTGTAGAGAAATACAACTTGTTTTTGTTATGTTACTTAATAAATGTTATATATTCAAAATACTCTTTGCTATTCTTTAAAAGACCACCAAAACTATTTTTTTTTGGTTTGCAAAACTATTCCCAAATATTTATTTACAACACTAAATAAAAGATAATTGTATCTCAGAATTAAATAAAACAAATCACATATACATGAAACGAGCTGGAAGAAAAAAAACAAAAACAAACTTCACTTTCCCAAAAGAAAAACCTTTCTGTGGTTATATTGAACTTAAACAATTATTCATTCCCTCTGAAAAAATGTTCAACCCGTTGCAAGCATGTTCAATGACACTTTGTGTATGCGGTGAGGCTTCACTCAGAAACTGAGCATAAACAAAAGCACATGCATATGAATTGTTAGTACTCACGAATCCAGGTGTAGTCAGTACAGCGAAGGCAATGGTAATGGTGTTGGTAATGGCAAAAGTTATGGCAAAGTTAGAAACACGTCACAGAAGGTCAAGGCAGGGTGCACAGAACAGCTGGGCAGAAAACAGCAGGGCATACCTCTCCTTTTCTCTCTCTCTCCAACGTCCGTCTCCTTAGAGCATATTATCTGAATTTAGCCACATCAAACACTATTTCTTATTGAATTAGCGTTAGCTTTGTTTTAGTTTTAGAGATATCACAATGCTAAAACTACAACATATGAGCATTCTATGCCATGTGCTCATATGTTGTAGTTTTAGCATTGTGATATCTCTAAAACTACAACATATGAGCACATGGCATAGAATGCTCATATGCTCATATGTTGTAGTTTTAGAGATATCACAATGCTAAAACTACAACATATGAGCATATGAGCATTCTATGCCATGTGCTCATATGTTGTAGTTTTAGAGATATCACAATGCTAAAACTACAACATATGAGCACATGGCATAGAATGCTACCGCTAGCTAGCATTTCGCTAACCACGTTATACATTCAGTGTCCTAACTATACCAGTTCGATATAATACAAAATTACAGGCATATACAATCATATTCACCTCTTGTAAGTCACACCAACGTTTTTCTTTGTTGTAAGGACCACGAGTAGTCGACCTTCATAAACAAAACATTAATGCTTCCCACACTAAGATACCTCCTTCATTAGCTCTCTCATCATAACATGTGTCTGTCCTTCTCTCATGCATGTCACTACTCCTCACACAAACCTGTCCCACTAGTCCCGCCCCTTACACAGTGATGTTACGCTGATTGGCTTCAGTACTAACACAACCAACAGCAAAACAGGAATTAAATGACTGACATTTGACAGGTTAGGTTACACAAATAAACACAGCTCCTTCTCTATTTTATTTTTTTTAGATGAAACGTAAAACTTTTATATGACTTTTAACTTAACTGTAAATAGCCTTATTTATTAAACTCTATATACTATATTTATACTTTTAACCAACACACCTTTTACCCAATTTTAACTATCATGAACTCTATGAACTTTTCTTTATATATATTTTTTTGTGTGTGTGTGTTCACTGTTAATGATCTTTTATACTCTGAAACTTATAGAAATTTTGTACAGGGCTACATAGAGTCTGTTCTACTGCACTCTAGTGTGATTTACAATATTTCACTATAGTTTACCTTGATTAATTATGTTCTAGCCTGATTTACCATGATATTACAAATGTTTGTTATTTACCAAATGTTACCATAATTTGACATATTTTACCATGATTTACCATAGTTTACATTGATTTAGCATCTCCTGGCATGATTTACCGTGATTTACCATGTTCCAGTTTGATTTACCATGATTCTAGCCTATACATTTAATTTTAACCTGTGGAAACACAAGAGAGTACATTTCTAATCCTGCATCAAACAACAACAACAACAACAAACTTTATTTATAAAGCACTTTAACACTACCGAAGTAGACCAAAGTGCTGTACAGAAAGAAGAAGATTAAAATAAATTAAAATAATAATACACAAAATGTCAAAATCAAGTGATAAAAGCCAAGGAAAAGACCCCATCTACAGGACAACAGTAGTATTACAGCCAGCACAAGTCTATGGCATTGATAAACATTGACAAAATGTGATATTAAATGTGAATTTTAAAGCTAAAAACTACTGCCAAATGTAATGTCATATGTTAAATGTGCTTATCTGAATAAAGGCTGAGCATTTCTTTAATAGATATTCACTACAAACACACATATCTAGAGAGATGTACAACCAGTGGTTATAGCCCTTTTCATGTTTGTTCATTTTATAGGGCCACCTTTAGTCCAATCTCCATAAAAGTTTGCACCCATCTTTAGAGACACGTTTTGCATGTGCCCACCTACTTTTGTGAAGTTTTGAGCCTTAATAGGCTTTTGAGCACATTAGCGTTCATTAGTCGATTGCGGCCATGTCTTTTGAGATACGCCAATGTCCTTTTAGACATACCTAGAACCTTGGGCCAAGACACTGCATACCGATTTTCAAGTCAGTCGGACTAGCGGTCGCGCGGTTATAGCCCTTTTTGTGTTTATTCATGTTTATTCATGTTATAGCGCCACCGAGTGGCCAATCATCGCGATTTTTTTATCCTAACTACAAATTGACAATATACACACATTTACCAAGTTTGGTAAAATTAGCTCATTTCCTTCTTGAGTTATAACCTTTTAAATAAATAATGCGTTTTATCAACTTTTAGTTTGAAGCCCTTTACTCTAAAAATTTTCGAAATTTCAACTTTTTTTCGATAATTATCGATAATGAGACAACAGAGAACATTTTGAAACTAGTTTGGTTCCAATCAGTCGAAAAACCTAGGACTAGTTCGCAAAAGTAGGTTTTTAACATAATTGCGAATATTTAATGAACGCTTTGATTGACAACAGTGGTTATATTGGCAAAGTTGTTCAGCATGAAGAGATCTATCCAAAGATATGCAGTTTGCGTAGATATGTCAAACACCACGTGATTACAGAGCCATAAAACTCGTTAGCGCCGACTAGTGGCCGATTTCTTTCAAAATTCTTACAGACCTTTAGAACCTCGAGTCGAATAGCCCCATCGAGTTTCGTTTCGATCGACCTCCGATAACCTTGTCTAATAAGTGCTCAAACTTCATTGGTCAATGGCGGCCATGTTTTCTGAGATAGGCCAATGTCCTTTTAGACATACCTAGCACCTTGGGCCAAGACACTGCATACCGATTTTCAAGTTAATCGGATTAGCGGTCGCGGTTATAGCCCAATTTATGTTTTTCATGTTATAGCGCCACCATGTGGCCAATTGTTGCGATTTTGTTATCCTATCTACAAAATGAGCCCATATACACGTGTACCAAGTTTGGTAAAATTTGCTCATTTACTTCTTGAGTTATAGCCTTTTTCGTAAAACATGCGTTTTTTGAACTTTTATTTTGAAGCCCCTTAGCAAACCAGAATCGAAATTTCAACTTTTTTTCGATAATTATCGATAATCAGACACCATAGAACATGTTGAGACTGGTTTGGTTCCGATTGGTCGAAAAACCTAGGACTAGTTCGCAAAAGTAGATTTTCAACAAAATTCAAAATGGCGGAAAATTTTTATAGGCGGAAATGAATTCGGAGATATACGTTTTTTTTACCAAGGACTCAGCTTTCCAATGATATATGACACATAAATGTCGAATAACCGGTTTACGAGTTATGAGCCCTTTCGCGCTTTTGCTTGCTATAGCGCCACCTATTGGCCAATTAGTGTCATACCTTTTCACATTCAGCGGCAGGTGAGTACTACCATCTGACAAAGTTTCAACGCTCCAGCATTTACGGTTTGACCTGCACGATGCGTTTTACCGGAGAATAATAATAATAATAAAAATCAGGACAATTACAATAGGGTTTCAGCACTTCGTGCTTGAACCCCTAAATATAGCTGCAAGCAGCAATAACGGGGCCAAGCACAAGGCCGGCATTCAATCTCATGCCGACCTGGGTGGCAGCATCAGACCAACGGCAGTAAGCAGTTAAAGACATTTCAATAAGACTTCAGTCTAAATGGCTGAAAAATCATCAATATGGTCTTTAGCACTTTGATTGAATGGTTTATCACGTTCGACCTAGAGGCAGTGCAGTAACCACACTGATGTGTGAAACAACTAGAGTGCTCAAACTCTGCAGGCAGCCTCGAGTCATGGTTGACATAACACGTACTAAGTTTGGTTAGAATATATTAAAGCATTGCAGAGATATAGCCTGATATCCTTTTTTTGCGCATTAAGTCGATTTGATTTGCGCGGTATTCAAAAACGGTTTGACCAATCATCGTAATTCTAAGAACTTTTGTCAGGATAGTCTAAAGATGATCTGGTTCAATTTTCATGAAAATTGGACAAACGGCCTAGGAGGAGTTCGCAAAAGTACTTTTATAGAAAACTCAAAATGGCCGACTCCCAGAATCGTTGGTATGGGAAAAATGGCTATGGTACGGCTCGGCATGATGCCACAAATCTAAAGAGACCAGTTTGGTGTATTTTGGCTAAAGCATTCTGAAGGTATATTTAAAAAATGTCACATTTTTGTATGTCTGGACCACTAGGGGGCGCTGACCCAAAACTCTGCAGGCAGCCTCGAGTCCTGGTTGACATAACAGGTACTAAGTTTGGTTAGAATATGTTAAAGCATTGCAGAGATATAGCCTGACTTTGATTTTAGGCGCATTAGGTCAAATTCATTTGCACGGTATTCGAAAACGGTTTGACTAATCAACTTTCTTTATATAACTTTTTGTCAGCATGGTCTGAAGATGTTATGATTCAATTTTGGTCAAAATTGGACAAACGGTGTGGGAGGAGTTCGAAAAAGTAGGTTTTTAAAGATAGACAACATAGCAAACGGGAAGTTTGGCCGAATAGGACATATTTGTTATCTGTGCTCTCGGCTTGATCCAGTGAAGACATTAAGACCATTTGATTTACAATAGGTTAAGAAAATCAAAAGTTATTAGCATATTTGTCAATTTGGTTATAACTTTTGACCACAGGTGGCGCTGCCCCAAAACTTTTGAGTACCTTCAGGGCTTGATGCAAGACGCATACCAAGTTTTGTAATGATGCGCGTTCAAAAAATATACCACTTTTTGACAAAATTCAAGATGGCCGACTTCCAAAATAGTTGATATGGGCAAATTGGCTATGCTACGACTCGGCATGATGCCACGCATCTAAAGAGACCAAGTTTGTGATTTTTGGCTAAAGCATTCTGAAGTAATAATAAAAAAATGTCATATTTTTATATCTCTAGACCACTAGGTGGCGCTGTGCCAAAACTCTGCACACATCCTCAAGTCATGGTTGCCATAACACCTACTAAGTTTGGTTAGAAAATATTAAAGCATTGCAGAGATATAGCCTGACTTTTATTTTTGTGCGCACTAAGTCAATTTCATTTGCGCGGTATTCGACAACGGTTTAACAAATCAACTTTCTTTATATAACTTTTTGTCAGCATAGTCTGGAGATGATGTGGTTCAATTTTCATGAAAATTGGCGCCACGGCCTAGGAGGAGTTTGCAAAAGTACGTTTTTTAGAAAATCCAAAATGGCGGAAAAACTATCATGGCGGAAAATGACGTCATAGGGTGCAATCGAATCGTCATGACCTAAGGAATCAGAGGAAAAAAGAATTTTAATTCTAGGCCTTACGGTTCAAAAGTTATTAGCATAAACATAAGTCCAACTTTGAACAGTTGGTGGCGCTAGAGATATTAAGTTAGACACTTCAAATTTGCTAGGATCAATGATTGGACTGTCCTTAATGAGTGTGCCAACTTTCATCATTTTCCCGCAAACGCTTCTATGGCCTGCCATAGACTTCCATGGCGGAAGAAGAAGAATAATAATAAATATAGCTGCAAGCAGCCATGACGGGGCCAAGCACTAGGCCGGCATTCAATCTCATGCCGACATAGCCGGCAGCATCAGACCAACGGCAGTAAGCATATGAAGAAATTTCAATAAGACTTCAGTCTAAATGGCTGAAAAATCATCAATATGGTCTTTAGCACTTTGATTGAATGGTTTATCACGGTCGACCTAGAGGCAGCGCAGTAACAAAACTGATGTGTGAAACAACTAGAGTGCTCAAACTCTGCAGGCAGACTCAATGTGTTGATGGCTGGCAGCATCAGACCAATGGCAGTAAGCAGTTAAAGACATTTCAATAAGACTTCAGTCTAAATGGCTGAAAAATCATCAATATGGTCTTTAGCACTTTGATTGAATGGTTTATCACGGTCGACCTAGAGGCAGCGCTGTAACCAAACTGATGTGTCAAACAACTAAGGTCCTCAAACTCAGCAGGCAGACTCAAGTCATGGTTGACATAACACGTACTAAGTTTGGTTAGAAAATATTAAAGCATTGCAGAGATATAGCCTGACTTTTATTTTTGTGCGCACTAAGTTGATTTCATTTGCGCAGTATTCGAAAACGGTTTGACTAATCAACTTTCTTTTAATAACTTTTTGTCATCATAGTCTGAAGAAGATCTGGTTCAATTTTGGTGAAAATCGGACAAACGGTGTGGGAGGAGTTTGAAAAAGTAGGTTTTTGGAAAAAACAACATGGCAAACAGGACGTTTGTCGAATAGGACATATTTGGTATCTGGGCTCTCGGCTTGATCCAGTGAACACATTAAGACCATTTGTTTTACAATAGGTTAACGTAATAAAAAGTTATTAGCATATTTATTGATTTGGGTTATAACTTTTGACCACAAGGTGGCGCTGCCCCAAAACTTTTGAGTACCTTCAGGGCTTGGTCGAAGACATACCAAGTTTCATAATGATGCGGCAATGCGTTAAAAAATATAGCACTTTTTGACAATATTCATAATGGCCGACGCTCAAAATGGCGATATGGGAAAATTTGGTATCGCAGGACTCGGCATGACGCACTGAATCTAAAGAGACCAGTTTTATGATTTTTGGCAAAAGCGTTCAGAAGATATAAGCAAATAATTGACTTTTTCATATCTCCTGACCACTAGGAGGCGCTGCGCCAAAACTCTGCAGGCATCCTCAAATTTTAGTTGCAATAACATGTACTAAGTTTGGTGAGAATATGTTAAAGCATTGCAGAGATATAGCCTGACTTTCATTTTTATGCACATTAAGTCAATTTTATTTGCGCGGTATTCGAAAACGGTTTGACGAATCAACTTTCTTTTAATAACTTTTTGTCAGGATAGCCGGAAGATGATCTGGTTCAATTTTCGTGATAATCAGACAAACGGCCTAGGAGGAGTTCGCAAAAGTACATTTTTTAGAAAATTCAAAATGGCGGAAAAACTATCATGGCGGAAAATGACGTCATAGGGTGCAATCGAATCGTCATGAGCTAAGGAATCAGAGGAAAAAAGAATTTTAATTCTAGGCCTTACGGTTCAAAAGTTATTAACATAAACATAAGTCCGACTTTGGACAGTTGGTGGCGCTAGAGGGATTAAGGTAGACACTTCAGATTTGTCAGGATGACAGCTCACACTGTCCACTTTTAGTGTACCAAATTTCACAACTTTTTAGCATACGGTTCTATGGCCTACCATAGACTCCCATGCGGAATAATAATAATAATAATAAATATAGCTGCAAGCAGCCATGACGGGGCCAAGCACTAGGCCGGCATTCAATCTCATGCCGACATAGCCGGCAGCATCAGACCAACGGCAGTAAGCATATGAAGAAATTTCAATAAGACTTCAGTCTAAATGGCTGAAAAATCATCAATATGGTCTTTAGCACTTTGATTGAATGGTTTATCACGGTCGACCTAGAGGCAGCGCAGTAACAAAACTGATGTGTGAAACAACTAGAGTGCTCAAACTCTGCAGGCAGACTCAATGTGTTGATGGCTGGCAGCATCAGACCAATGGCAGTAAGCAGTTAAAGACATTTCAATAAGACTTCAGTCTAAATGGCTGAAAAATCATCAATATGGTCTTTAGCACTTTGATTGAATGGTTTATCACGGTCGACCTAGAGGCAGCGCTGTAACCAAACTGATGTGTCAAACAACTAAGGTCCTCAAACTCAGCAGGCAGACTCAAGTCATGGTTGACATAACACGTACTAAGTTTGGTTAGAAAATATTAAAGCATTGCAGAGATATAGCCTGACTTTTATTTTTGTGCGCACTAAGTTGATTTCATTTGCGCAGTATTCGAAAACGGTTTGACGAATCAACTTTCTTTTAATAACTTTTTGTCATCATAGTCTGAAGAAGATCTGGTTCAATTTTGGTGAAAATCGGACAAACGGTGTGGGAGGAGTTTGAAAAAGTAGGTTTTGAAAAAAAACAACATGGCAAACAGGACGCGTTTGTCCGAATAGGACATATTTGGTATCTGGGCTCTCGGCTTGATCCAGTGAACACATTAAGACCATTTGTTTTACAATAGGTTAACGTAATAAAAAGTTATTAGCATATTTATTGATTTGGGTTATAACTTTTGACCACAAGGTGGCGCTGCCCCAAAACTTTTTGAGTACCTTCAGGGCTTGGTCCCGAAGACACATACCAAGTTTCATAATGATGCGGCAATGCGTTAAAAAAATATAGCACTTTTTGACAATATTCATAATGGCCGACGCTCAAAATGGCCGATATGGGAAAATTTGGTATCGCAGGACTCGGCATGACGCACTGAATCTAAAGAGACCAGTTTTATGATTTTTGGCAAAAGCGTTCAGAAGATATAAGCAAATAATTGACTTTTTCATATCTCCTGACCACTAGGAGGCGCTGCGCCAAAACTCTGCAGGCATCCTCAAATTTTAGTTGCAATAACATGTACTAAGTTTGGTGAGAATATGTTAAAGCATTGCAGAGATATAGCCTGACTTTCATTTTTATGCACATTAAGTCAATTTTATTTGCGCGGTATTCGAAAACGGTTTGACGAATCAACTTTCTTTTAATAACTTTTTGTCAGGATAGCCGGAAGATGATCTGGTTCAATTTTCGTGATAATCAGACAAACGGCCTAGGAGGAGTTCGCAAAAGTACATTTTTTAGAAAATTCAAAATGGCGGAAAAACTATCATGGCGGAAAATGACGTCATAGGGTGCAATCGAATCGTCATGAGCTAAGGAATCAGAGGAAAAAAGAATTTTAATTCTAGGCCTTACGGTTCAAAAGTTATTAACATAAACATAAGTCCGACTTTGGACAGTTGGTGGCGCTAGAGGGATTAAGGTAGACACTTCAGATTTGTCAGGATGACAGCTCACACTGTCCACTTTTAGTGTACCAAATTTCACAACTTTTTAGCATACGGTTCTATGGCCTACCATAGACTCCCATGCGGAATAATAATAATAATAATAAATATAGCTGCAAGCAGCCATGGCGGGCCAAGCACTAGGCGGCATTCAATCTCATGCCGACATAGCGGCAGCATCAGACCAACGGCAGTAAGCATATAAAGAAATTTCAATAAGACTTCAGTCTAAATGGCTCAAAAATCATCAATATGGTCTTTAGCACTTTGATTGAATGGTTTATCACGGTCGACCAGAGGCAGCGCCAGTAACCTCACTGATGTGTGAAACAACTAGAGTGCTCAAACTCTGCAGGCAGACTCAATGTGTTGATGGCGGCAGCATCAGACCAATGGCAGTAAGCAGTTAAAGACATTTCAATAAGACTTCAGTCTAAAAGTCTTATTGAAATGTCTTTAGATGCTCACTGCCGTTGGTCTGATGCTGCGACTATGTCGGCATGAGCTTTAATGCTCAAAAGCGTTATACAGTATGTTTAGACAGTTTACAACTTAAATTGTGAAAAACTAAATCGGCAGTTCTAAAAACCAAGACTACTCAAATGCCCACGTAACAGCATCGCTAATGGTCCAGCTCTAAGTAATACGTTATATTATGTAATTCCCTATTTTCTAAGACTCTTGGCAGTCTCAGAAATGCCCAGTAAGCCATCTATGGTCTTTAGCACTTTGATTGAATGGTTTATCACGGTCGACCTAGAGGCAGCGCAGTAACCAAACTGATGTGTGAAACAACTAAAGTCCTCAAACTCAGCAGGCAGACTCAAGTCATGGTTGCCATAACAATTACTAAGTTTGGTTAGAAAATATTAAAGCATTGCAGAGATATAGCCTGACTTTAATTTTTGAGCGCATTAAGTCAAATTCATTTGCGCGGTATTCGAAAGCGGTTTGACTAATCAACTTAATTCTCAATAACCTTTTTGTCAGCATGGTCTGAAGATGTTATGATTCAATTTTGGTAAAAATTAGACAAACGGTGTGGGAGGAGTTCGAAAAAGTAGGTTTTAAAGAAAGACAACATGGCAAACAGGAAATCTGGCGAATAGGACATATTTGTTATCTGTGCTCGGCTTGATCCAGTGAACACAATAAGAGCATTTGTTTTACAATAGGTTAACGGAATCAAAAGTTATTAGCATATTTGTGAATGTGGTTATAACTTTTGACCACAAATGGTGGCGCTGCTCCAAAACCTTTTGAGTCCCTTCAGGGCTTGATGCGAAGACGCATACCAAGTTTCATAATGATGCGGCAATGCGTTCAAAAATATAGCACTTTTGACAATATTCATAATGGCCGACTCTCAAAATGGCCGATATGGGAAAATTTGGTATTGCAGGACTCGGCATGACGCACTGAATCTAAAGAGACCAGTTTTATGATTTTTGGCAAAAGCGTTCAGAAGATATAAGCAAATAATTCACTTTTTTATATCTCCTGACCAGTAGGAGGCGCTGCGCCAAAACTCTGCAGGCATCCTCAAATCATGATTGCCATAACACGTACTAAGTTTGGTTAGAATATGTTAAAGCATTGCAGAGATATACCCCAACATTTAATTTTGTGCGCACTAAGTCGAATTTATTTGCGCGGTATTTGACAACGGTTTGAAGAATCAACTTTATTCTCATAACTTTTAGTCAGCATAGTCTGAAGATGATCTGGTTCAATTTTCGTGAAAATCAGACAAACGGCCTAGGAGGAGTTCGCAAAAGTACGTTTTTAGAAAATTCAAAATGGCGGAAAAACTATCATGGCGGAAAATGACGTCAGAGGTGCAATCGAATCGGCTTGAGCTAAGGAATCAGAGGAAAAAAGAATTTTAATTCTAGGCCTTACGGTTCAAAAGTTATTAGAATAAACATAAGTCCAACTTTGGACAGTTGGTGGCGCTAGAGGGATTAAGGTAGACACTTCAGATTGGTTAGGATGACAGCCCACACTGTCCACTATGAGTGTACCAAATTTCACAACTTTTTAGCATACGGTTCTATGGGCTGCCATAGACTTACATTGCAGGATAATAATAATAATAATAATAATAATAATAAGAAATCTACTTGAATACAATAGGGTCTACGCACCTTGGTGCTTGGCCTAATAAGAAATCTAACGAATACAATAGGGGCTACGCGCGGGTGCTTGGCCCCTAAATATAACTGCAAGCAGCAATGACGGGGCCAAGCACAAGGCGGCATTCAATCTCATGCCGACCTGGGTGGCAGCATCAGACCAACGGCAGTAAGCAGTTAAAGACATTTCAATAAGACTTCAGTCTAAATGGCTCAAAAATCATCAATATGGTCTTTAGCACTTTGATTGAATGGTTTATCACGTCGACCCAGAGGCAGCGCAGTAACCTCACTGATGTGTGAAACAACTAGAGTGCTCAAACTCTGCAGGCAGCCTCAAGTCATGGTTGACATAACACGTACTAAGTTTGGTTAGAATATATTAAAGCATTGCAGAGATATAGCCTGATATCCTTTTTTTTGCGCATTAAGTCGATTTGATTTGCGCGGTATTCGAAAACGGTTTGACCAATCAACGTAATTCTAAGAACTTTTTGTCAGGATAGTCTAAAGATGATCTGGTTAAATTTTTATGAAAATTGGAGCTACGGCCTAGGAGGAGTTTGGAAAAGTAAGTTTTTTAGAAAATTCAAAATGGCCGACTCCCAGAATAGTTGGTACGGGATAATTGGCTATGCTACAGCTCGGCATGATGCCACAAATCTACAGAGACCAGTTTTGTGATTTTTAACTAAAGCATTCTAAAGTAATAATTAAAAAAATTTCACATTTTTGTATCTCTGGACCACTAGGTGGCGCTGCCCTAAAACTTGGCAGGCAGCCTCGAGTCATGGTTGAAATAACACGTACTAAGTTTGTTTAGAATATGTTGAAGCATTGCAGAGATATAGCCTGACTTTGATTTTTGTGTGCATAAAGTCAAATTCATTTACACAGTATTCGAAAACGGTTGGACTAATCAACTTTCTTTATATAACTTTTTGTCAGCATGGTCTGAAGATGTTATGATTCAATTTTGGTCAAAATTGGACAAACGGTGTGGGAGGAGTTCAAAAAAGTAGGTTTTAAAGATAGACAACATAGCAAACGGGAAGTTTGGCGAATAGGACATATTTGTTATCTGTGCTCTCGGCTTGCCCCAATGAACACATTAAGTCCATTTGATTTACAATAGGTTAAGAAAATCAAAAGTTATTAGCATATTTGTCAATTTGGTTATAACTTTTGACCACAAGATGGCGCTGCCCCAAAACTTTTGAGTACCTTCAGGGCTTGAAGCGCATACCAAGTTTTGTAATGATGCGGCAATGCGTTCAAAAAATATACCACTTTTGACAAAATTCAAGATGGCCGACTTCCAAAATAGTTGATATGGGCAAATTGGCTATGCTACGACTCGGCATGATGCCACGCATCTAAAGAGACCAAGTTTGTGATTTTTGGCTAAAGCATTCTGAAGTAATAATAAAAATGTCATATTTTTGTATCTCTAGACCACTAGGTGGCGCTGTGCCAAAACTCTGCACACATCCTCAAGTCATGGTTGCCATAACACCTACTAAGTTTGGTTAGAAAATATTAAAGCATTGCAGAGATATAGCCTGACTTTTATTTTTGTGCGCACTAAGTCGATTTCTTTTGGCGCGTATTCGACAACGGTTTAACAAATCAACTTTCTTTATATAACTTTTTGTCAGCATAGTCTGGAGATGATGTGGTTTGATTTTCATGAAAATTGGGGCTACGGCCTAGGAGGAGTTTGCAAAAGTACATTTTTAGAAAATTCAAAATGGCGGAAAAACTATCATGGCGGAAAATGACGTCATAGGGTGCACTCGAATCGGCTTGAGCTAAGGAATCAGAGGAAAAAGAATTTTAATTCTAGGCCTTACGGTTCAAAAGTTATTAGCATAAACATAAGTCCAACTTTGAACAGTTGGTGGCGCTAGAGATATTGAATTAGACACTTCAAATTTGCTAGGATCAATGATTGGACTGTCCACTTAATTAGTGTACCAACTTTCATCATTTTAGCATACGGTTCTATGGCCTGCCATAGACTTCCATGCGGAAGAAGAAGAATAATAATAAAAAGAACCGAACGAAAACAATAGGTGCCTCAAGCACCTTGTGCTTGGCCCCTAAATATAGCTGCAAGCAGCCATGGCGGGCCAAGCACTAGGCCGGCATTCAATCTCATGCCGACATGGCGGCAGCATCAGACCAACGGCAGTAAGCATATGAAGAAATTTCAATAAGACTTCAGTCTAAATGGCTGAAAAATCATCAATATGGTCTTTAGCACTTTGATTGAATGGTTTATCACGGTCGACCTAGAGGCAGCGCAGTAACAAAACTGATGTGTGAAACAACTAGAGTGCTCAAACTCTGCAGGCAGACTCAATGTGTTGATGGCTGGCAGCATCAGACCAATGGCAGTAAGCAGTTAAAGACATTTCAATAAGACTTCAGTCTAAATGGCTGAAAAATCATCAATATGGTCTTTAGCACTTTGATTGAATGGTTTATCACGGTCGACCTAGAGGCAGCGCTGTAACCAAACTGATGTGTCAAACAACTAAGGTCCTCAAACTCAGCAGGCAGACTCAAGTCATGGTTGACATAACACGTACTAAGTTTGGTTAGAAAATATTAAAGCATTGCAGAGATATAGCCTGACTTTTATTTTTTGCGCACTAAGTTGATTTCATTTGCGCAGTATTCGAAAACGGTTTGACAAATCAACTTTCTTTTAATAACTTTTTGTCATCATAGTCTGAAGAAGATCTGGTTCAATTTTGGTGAAAATCGGACAAGCGGTGTGGGAGGAGTTTGAAAAAGTAGGTTTTTGGAAAAAAACAACATGGCAAACAGGACGTTTGTCGAATAGGACATATTTGGTATCTGGGCTCCTTGATCCAGTGAACACATTAAGACCATTTGTTTTACAATAGGTTAACGTAATAAAAAGTTATTAGCATATTTATTGATTTGGGTTATAACTTTTGACCACAAGTGTGGCGCTGCCCCAAAACTTTTGAGTACCTTCAGGGCTTGGTCCCGAAGACACATACCAAGTTTCATAATGATGCGGCAATGCGTTAAAAAATATAGCACTTTTTGACAATATTCATAATGGCGGCGCTCAAAATGGCGATATGGGAAAATTTGGTATCGCAGGACTCGGCATGACGCACTGAATCTAAAGAGACCAGTTTTATGATTTTTGGCAAAAGCGTTCAGAAGATATAAGCAAATAATTGACTTTTTCATATCTCCTGACCACTAGGAGGCGCTGCGCCAAAACTCTGCAGGCATCCTCAAATCTTAGTTGCAATAACATGTACTAAGTTTGGTGAGAATATGTTAAAGCATTGCAGAGATATAGCCTGACTTTCATTTTTATGCACATTAAGTCAATTTTATTTGCGCGGTATTCGAAAAAGGTTTGACGAATCAACTTTCTTTTAATAACTTTTTGTCAGCATAGCCGGAAGATGATCTGGTTCAATTTTCGTGATAATCGGACAAACGGCCTAGGAGGAGTTCGCAAGTACATTTTTAAAAAATTCAAAATGGCGGAAAAACTATCATGGCGGAAAATGACGTCATAGGGTGCAATCGAATCGTCATGAGCTAAGGAATCAGAGGAAAAAAGAATTTTAATTCTAGGCCTTACGGTTCAAAAGTTATTAACATAAACATAAGTCCGACTTTGGACAGTTGGTGGCGCTAGAGGGATTAAGGTAGACACTTCAGATTTGTCAGGATGACAGCTCACACTGTCCACTTTTAGTGTACCAAATTTCACAACTTTTTAGCATACGGTTCTATGGCCTACCATAGACTCCCATGCGGAATAATAATAATAATAATTAAAGCCGCAAGCGGCGATAAAGGCCCTCGCCACCCTTGCGACCGCGAGGACACATGTATTCGGAGGAATGCATTTCGTGCTTTAAAGCGTAAACTTCACAGTAATGTCAAATAACCGGGCCTGTGCCTCTGCTTGAATCTTCTTCTGGCTGGAGCCTGCTTCATCATCTCGGGCCTGTGCTACTGCTGGGGCCTGCTACACCACCTTGTATTTAGAGTTAAAGGTCTCCACATTCCCTGGTTTTCCTGGGATCTGTCTGAACTTATAAAAATAATAGATTATGTTTGGGCTAAGGCGAGAAAAACAAAATACTGACTGGAGATTTGCTCAGAAATCGCTGCACCCGCCTGTTAAAAAGTAAAAATGTAAATATTACTTGTCTAAAAAAACAAGTTTAGGAGTTCCAAAGATTCTGAAGAGCTTTCCAAGGCTCTAGTCTTGGCTCTGGAGGAGCGTCCTTTAAAGGAAGGATCCTGGCATTTTGTAAATGGCATTTATTTCCCAAAGTAATGGCTGCCTCTTCACAGGCTCATTCGACCACAGCCGTAAATGTATCAAAAACAAAATGACAACTTTGGTTGGCACTTGTGTCTAGATAATACTCAACAAATTTGGGGCCTTTTAGAAAAAAACACATTGGGTTTAATCTTTTGACCCGAGGTGCAATTTAGGTGGTCCGTGTTCCACCCCACCTGGCGGACTTCCTGTTGAGTTTAGGCTGTGGCTGTCATAGACTTTTCTGTTTGGCCTGAGGTGTCCTATGGATGTACCAAGTTTCATTTTTCTACGTTGGAAAAAATTACTTTCACTTTCCATAGGCCAATGTATTTTCATTTCCCAGGGTCGCCACTGAGTCATTTCTTTTTATTATTTTTCAAATACTTAAGATACATCAATATTTCGCCAGGCTTAAGTTTAGTGGCCAATAAAATTAACTTTTTGCGCACATTTACTGGGTCAAAATTAAGGACAATTTTGCAGAAAAATTTGCAGAAAAATAAAAATTAAATAAAAATATAAATTGAGCAAAAACAACAAGAAAAGGCATTGTCTATTTTGCACACAAGTGTTTAGCTCATTTTGCCTAAGTTTGGTGTTTCTTGAATGAAGCAGCTATTTTCTGTCAATTTTTAAAAGTGAGGTGTATTCTAACCCGGTTCACATTTTCAATTCAAAATGGCCGCCTTCTCGTGTGTGATAGGGTTTCATTTGCCTAGGACAAACTAAAATTTTCCCTTCCCATTGACTTTTTCCACATATTTGCGCCGTTGCTATGGCAACACATTTATAAATAGGGGGTGGTTGTCATTAGCTTTTATGTTCGTCATGACATAAGTGATGTGTGTGCCAAATTTTATGTCTCTATGACATACTAAATTCTTGGGTCCCATTATAAGTTTGTAGGTGGCGCTAGAGGGCCATTTCTAAAGCAAACCCTTTTATTTACATATCTTTGTGTTCAGGTCGTGAATGTGCACAAACGCCTTTTTGGGTCCAACTTGATCCGAGAAGGCGTTTGAGAGTTAACGGATAATTTATTACCACAAAAATGGCCGCCTCGTTACAGGTTTGCCACACCCACACCCGATAAGATATCAAAAACAAAATGACAGCTTTTGTTGGCACATGTGTCTAGATGATACTCACCAAAATTGGGGCCATTTAGACAAAAACACATTGGGTTTAATCTTTTGACGCGAGGTACGATTTAGTTGGTCGCGACTTTTACCCCACATGGCGGACTTCCTGTTCAGTTTAGGCTGTTTCTGTCATAGACTTTTCTGTTTGGCCTGAGGTGTTCTATGGATGTACCAAGTTTCATTTTTCTACGTTGAAAAAAATGTACTTTCACTTTCCATAGGCCCAATGTATTTTCATTTTCCAGGGTCGCCACTGAGTCATTTTTAAATTATTTTTTCAAATACTTAAGATACATCAATATTTCGCCAGGCTTAAGTTTAGTGGCCAATAAAATTTACTTTGCGCACATTTACTGGGTCAAAATTAAGGATAATTTTGCAGAAAAATTAGCAGAAAAATAAAAATTAAATAAAAATATAAATTGAGCAAAAACAACAAGAAAATGCATTGTCTATTTTGCACACAAGTGTTTAGCTCATTTTGCCCAAGTTTGGTGTTTGTGGAATGAAGCAGCTATTTTCTGTCAATTTTTAAAAGTGAGGTGTATTCTAAGACGGTTCACATTTTCAATTCAAAATGGCCGCCTTCTCGTGTGTGTTAGGGTGTGGTCCCCATTGGCTTTTATGTTCATAATCCCATGATGGATGTGTGTACCAAGTTTCATTTGCCTAGGACAAACTAAAATTTTCCCTTCCCATTGACTTTTTCCACATATTTGCGCCGTTGCTATGGCAATACATTTGTAGATAGGGGGTGGTTGTCATTAGCTTTTATGTTCGTCATGACATAAGTGATGTGTGTGCCAAATTTTATGTCTCTATGACATACTAAATTCTTGGGTCCCATTATAAGTTTGTAGGGGGCGCTAGAGGGCCATTTCTAAAGCAAACCCTTTTATTTACATATCTTTGTGTTCAGGTCGTGAATGTGCACAAACGCCTTTTTGGGTCCAACTTGATCCGAGAAGGCGTTTGAGAGTTAACGGATAATTTATTACCACAAAAATGGCGCCTCGTTACAGGCTTGCCACACCCACACCCGATAAGATATCAAAAACAAAATGACAGCTTTTGTTGGCACATGTGTCTAGATGATACTCACCAAAATTGGGGCCATTTAGACAAAAACACAATGAGTTGAATCTTTTGGCGTAAGGGTGCGATTTAGGTGGCGCGCCTTTCACCCCACATGGCGGACTTCCTGTTGAGTTTAGGCTGTTGCTGTCATAGACTTTTCTGTTTGCCCTGAGGTGTCCTATGGATGTACCCAGTTTTGTATTTCTACATTGGAAAAAATGTACTTTCACTTTCCATAGGCCCAATGTATTTTGACTTTTCTAGGGAATTCGCCACTGAGTCATTTTCATATTTTTTTTTCGGGGACTTCAAATACATAAATTTTTCGCCGACCTTGAACTTTGGGCCCAATAAAAATGACTTTTCGTGCATGTTCACTGGGTCAAATTAAGGATCATTTTGCAGAAAAATAAAAATAAAAAAAAAAAAAAAAAAAAAAAAAAAAAAAAACAGCAAAAAAAGCAAAAACAATAGGCCCTCCCGGCTATCACCGGCTCGGGCCTAAATATAGCTGCAAGCAGCCATGACGGGGCCAAGCACTAGGCCGGCATTCAATCTCATGCCGACATAGCCGGCAGCATCAGACCAACGGCAGTAAGCATATGAAGAAATTTCAATAAGACTTCAGTCTAAATGGCTGAAAAATCATCAATATGGTCTTTAGCACTTTGATTGAATGGTTTATCACGGTCGACCTAGAGGCAGCGCAGTAACAAAACTGATGTGTGAAACAACTAGAGTGCTCAAACTCTGCAGGCAGACTCAATGTGTTGATGGCTGGCAGCATCAGACCAATGGCAGTAAGCAGTTAAAGACATTTCAATAAGACTTCAGTCTAAATGGCTGAAAAATCATCAATATGGTCTTTAGCACTTTGATTGAATGGTTTATCACGATCGACCTAGAGGCAGCGCTGTAACCAAACTGATGTGTCAAACAACTAAGGTCCTCAAACTCAGCAGGCAGACTCAAGTCATGGTTGACATAACACGTACTAAGTTTGGTTAGAAAATATTAAAGCATTGCAGAGATATAGCCTGACTTTTATTTTATGCGCACTAAGTTGATTTCATTTGCGCAGTATTCGAAAACGGTTTGACGAATCAACTTTCTTTTAATAACTTTTTGTCATCATAGTCTGAAGAAGATCTGGTTCAATTTTGGTGAAAATCGGACAAACGGTGTGGGAGGAGTTTGAAAAAGTAGGTTTTGGAAAAAAACAACATGGCAAACAGGACGTTTGTCCGAATAGGACATATTTGGTATCTGTGCTCTCGGCTTGATCCAGTGAACACATTAAGACCATTTGTTTTACAATAGGTTAACATAATAAAAAGTTATTAGCATATTTATTGATTTGGGTTATAACTTTTGACCACAAGGTGGCGCTGCCCCAAAACTTTTTGAGTACCTTCAGGGCTTGGTCCCGAAGACACATACCAAGTTTCATAATGATGCGGCAATGCGTTAAAAAATATAGCACTTTATGACAAAATTCATAATGGCCGACGCTCAAAATGGCCGATATGGGAAAATTTGGTATCGCAGGACTCGGCATGACGCACTGAATCTAAAGAGACCAGTTTTATGATTTTTGGCAAAAGCGTTCAGAAGATATAAGCAAATAATTCACTTTTTCATATCTCCTGACCACTAGGAGGCGCTGCGCCAAAACTCTGCAGGCATCCTCAAATCTTAGTTGCAATAACATGTACTAAGTTTGGTTAGAATATGTTAAAGCATTGCAGAGATATAGCCCGACTTTCATTTTTGTGCGCATTAAGTCAATTTTATTTGCGCGGTTTTCAAAAACGGTTTGACAAATCAACTTTCTTTTAATAACTTTTGGTCAGCATAGTCTGAGGATGACCTGGTTCAATTTTCGTGATAATCGGACAAACGGCCTAGGAGGAGTTCGCAAAAGTACATTTTTTAGAAAATTCAAAATGGCGGAAAAACTATCATGGCGGAAAATGACGTCATAGGGTGCAACCGAATCGTCATGAGCTAAGGAATCAGAGGAAAAAAGAATTTTAATTCTAGGCCTTACGGTTCAAAAGTTATTGACATAAACATAAGTCCAAATTTGGACAGTTGGTGGCGCTAGAGGATTGAGTTAGAGACTTCAAATTCACTAGGATCATGGACTGGACTGTCCTTATTGAGTGTGCCAACTTTCATCATTTTCCCGCATACGGTTCTATGGCCTGCCATAGACTCCCATGCGGAATTATAATAATAATAATAAGAAATCTAACGATTTCAATAGGGTCTACGCACCTTCGGTGCTTGGCCCCTAATAAGAAATCTAACGAATACAATAGGGGCTACGCACCTTCGGTGCTTGGCCCCTAAATATAGCTGCAAGCAGCAATGACGGGGCCAAGCACAAGCCGGCATTCAATCTCATGCCGACCTGGGTGGCAGCATCAGACCAATGGCAGTAAGCAGTTAAAGACATTTCAATAAGACTTCAGTCTAAATGGCTCAAAAATCATCAATATGGTCTTTAGCACTTTGATTGAATGGTTTATCACGGTCGACCCAGAGGCAGCGCAGTAACCTCACTGATGTGTGAAACAACTAGAGTGCTCAAACTCTGCAGGCAGCCTCAATGTGTTGATGGCTGGCAGCATCAGACCAATGGCAGTAAGCAGTTAAAGACATTTCAATAAGACTTCAGTCTAAATGGCTGAAAAATCATCAATACGGTCTTTATCACTTTGATTGAATGGTTTATCACGGTTGACCAGTAACCAAACTGATGTGTGAAACAACTAGAGTGCTCAAACTCTGCAGGCAGACTCGAGTCATGGTTGCCATAACACGTACTAAGTTTGGTTATAATATATTAAAGCATTGCAGAGATATAGCCTGACTTTAATTTTTGAGCGCATTAAGTCAAATTCATTTGTACGGTATTCGTAAACGGTTTGACAAATCAACTTTCTTTCTCATAACTTTTTGTCAGCATGGTCTGAAGATGTTATGATTCAATTTTGGTAAAAATTGGACAAACGGTGTGGGAGGAGTTCGAAAAAGTAGGTTTTTAAAGAAAGACAACATGGCAAACAGGAAGTTTGGCCGAATAGGACATATTTGTTATCTGTGCTCTCGGCTTATCCAGTGAACACAATAAGACCATTTGTTTTACAATAGGGTAACGGAATCAAAAGTTATTAGCATATTTGTGAATGTGGTTATAACTTTTGACCACAAGGTGGCGCTGCTCCAAAACCTTTTGAGTACCTTCAGGGCTTGATGCCGAAGACACATACCAAGTTTAATAATGATGCGGCAATGCGTTCAAAAAATATAGCACTTTTTGACAATATTCATAATGGCCGACTCTCAAAATGGCCGATATGGGAAAATTTGGTATTGCAGGACTCGGCATGAAGCACTGAATCTAAAGAGACCAGTTTTATGATTTTTGGCAAAAGCGTTTAGAAGATATAAGCAAATAATTCACTTTTTTATATCTCCTGACCACTAGGAGGCGCTGCGCCAAAACTCTGCAGGCATCCTCAAATCATGGTTGCCATAACACGTACTAAGTTTGGTTGAGAATATGTTAAAGCATTGCAGAGATATACCCCTGACATTTAATTTTGTGCGCACTAAGTCAATTTATTTGCGCGGTATTTGACAACGGTTTGAAGAATCAACTTTATTCTCATAACTTTTAGTCAGCATAGTCTGAAGATGATCTGGTTCAATTTTCGTGAAAATCAGGGCTACGGCCTAGGAGGAGTTCGCAAAAGTACGTTTTTTAGAAAATTCAAAATGGCGGAAAAACTATCATGGCGGAAAATGACGTCATAGGGTGCAATCGAATCGTCATGAGCTAAGGAATCAGAGGAAAAAAGAATTTTAATTCTAGGCCTTACGGTTCAAAAGTTATTAGAATAAACATAAGTCCAACTTTGGACAGTTGGTGGCGCTAGAGGGATTAAGGTAGACACTTCAGATTGGTTAGGATGACAGCTGACACTGTCCACTATTAGTGTACCAAATTTCACAACTTTTTAGCATACGGTTCTATGGGCTGCCATAGACTTACATTGCAGGATAATAATAATAATAATAAGAAATCTAACGGTTTCAATAGGGTCTACGCACCTTCGGTGCTTGGCCCCTAATAAGAAATCTAACGAATACAATAGGGGCTACGCACCTTCGGTGCTTGGCCCCTAAATATAGCTGCAAGCAGCAATGACGGGGCCAAGCACAAGGCCGGCATTAAACCTCATGCCGACATGGCCGGCAGCATCAGACCAACGGCAGTAAGCATATAAAGACATTTCAATAAGACTTTAGTCTAAATGGCCGAAAAATCATCAATACGGTCTTTAGCACTTTGATAGAATGGTTTATCACGGTCGACCAGTAACCAAACTGATGTGTGAAACAACTAGAGTGCTCAAACTCTGCAGGCAGACTCAATGTGTTGATGGCGCAGCATCAGACCAATGGCAGTAAGCAGTTAAAGACATTTCAATAAGACTTCAGTCGAAATGGCTCAAAATTCATCAATACGGTCTTTAGCACTTTGATTGAATGGTTTATCACGGTCGACCTAGAGGCAGCGCAGTAACCACACTGATGTGTTGATGGCCGGCAGCATTAGACCAACGGCAGTAAGCAGTTAAAGACATTTCAATAAGACTTCATTCTAAATGGCCGGAAAATCACCAATACGGTCTTTAGCACTTTGATTGAATGGTTTATCATGGTCGACCAGTAACCAAACTGATGTGTGAAACAACTAGAGTGCTCAAACTCCGCAGGCAGACTCAATGTGTTGATGGCTGGCAGCATCAGACCAATGGCAGTAAGTATCTAAAGACATTTCAGTAAGACTTCAGTCTAAATGGCCAAAAATCATCAATACGGTCTTTAGCACTTTGATTGAATGGTTTATCACGTCCGATCCAGAGGCAGCGCTGTAACCAAACTGATGTGTCAAACAACTAGAGTGCTCAAACTCTGCAGGCAGACTCAATGTGTTGATGGCTGGCAGCATCAGACCAATGGCAGTAAGTATCTAAAGACATTTCAGTAAGACTTCAGTCTAAATGGCCAAAAATCACAATACGGTCTTTAGCACTTTGATTGAATGGTTTATCACGTCCGATCCAGAGGCAGCGCTGTAACCAAACTGATGTGTGAAACAACTAAGGTCCTCAAACTCTGCAGTCAGACTCAAGTCATGGTTGCCATAACAATTACTAAGTTTGGTTAGAATATATTAAAGCATTGCAGAGATATAGCCCAACTTTTATTTTTGTGCGCACTAAGTTGATTTCATTTGCGCAGTATTTGACAACGGTTTGACGAATCAACTTTCTTTTAATAACTTTTTGTCATCATAGTCTGAAGAAGATCTGGTTCAATTTTGGTGAAAATCGACAAACGGTGTGGGAGGAGTTCGAAAAAGTAGGTTTTTAAAGAAAGACAACATGGCAAACAGGATGTTTGTCCGAATAAGACATATTTGGTATCTGTGCTCTCGGCTTGATCCAGTGAACACATTAAGACCATTTGTTTTACAATAGGTTAACGTAATAAAAAGTTATTAGCATACTTATTGATTTGGGTTATAACTTTTGACCACAAGGTGGCGCTGCCCCAAAACTTTTGAGTACCTTCAGGGCTTGGTCCCGAAGACGCATACCAAGTTTTGTAATGATGCAGCAATGCGTTCAAAAATATAGCACTTTTTGACAATATTCATAATGGCCGACGCTCAAAATGGCCGATATGGGAAAATTTGGTATCGCAGGACTCGGCATGACGCACTGAATCTAAAGAGACCAGTTTTATGATTTTTGGCAAAAGCGTTCAGAAGATATAAGCAAATAATTCACTTTTTCATATCTCCTGACCACTAGGAGGCGCTGCGCCAAAACTCTGCAGGCATCCTCAAATCTTAGTTGCAGTAACATGTACTAAGTTTGGTTAGAATATGTTAAAGCATTGCAGAGATATAGCCTGACTTTCATTTTTATGCGCATTAAGTCAATTTTATTTGCGCGGTATTCAAAAATGGTTTGACGAATCAACTTTCTTTTAATAACTTTTTGTCAGCATAGCCGGAAGATGATCTGGTTCAATTTTCGTGATAATCGGACAAACGGCCTAGGAGGAGTTCGCAAAAGTACATTTTTTAGAAAATTCAAAATGGCGGAAAAACTATCATGGCGGAAAATGACGTCATAGGGTGCACTCGAATCGGCTTGAGCTAAGGAATCAGAGGAAAAAAGAATTTTAATTCTAGGCCTTACGGTTCAAAAGTTATTAACATAAACATAAGTCGAACTTTGGACAGTTGGTGGCGCTAGAGGGATTAAGGTAGACACTTCAAATTTGTTAGGATGACAGCTGACACTGTCCACTATGAGTGTGCCAAATTTCACAACTTTTTAGCATACGGTTCTATGGGCTGCCATAGACTTACATTGCAGGATAATAATAATAAGAAATCTAACGAATACAATAGGGGCTACGCACCTTCGGTGCTTGGCCCCTAATAATAAGAAATCTAACGAATACAATAGGGGCTACGCACCTTCGGTGCTTGGCCCCTAATAATAAGAACCGGAACAAAAACAATAGGTGCCTCCAGCACCTTCGGTGCTTGGCCCCTAATAAAAATCAGGACAATTACAATAGGGTTTCAGCACTACGTGCTTGAACCCCTAAATATTTTGCTTCTAATGAATCAACTAAACTATTATTTATCAAATATCAAACTTTAAAGTTTTATGATTTAGTTGATTTTAACACAGCACAGGTCATGTATAAAGAAAAAAAATATATTGTGTTTGTTTGAAATTAGAGATAAAAGTTGACATGATCATAAATAAAAGGGGTTAGAACCAGTTTAAAGACCAAGTGCATTTTGGTCAAAGAAGTAAACTTATGGAACAGTTTTAGAGCTGAACTCAAGACGAGCAGTTCTCGTTTTCATTTTTAAAAATACTTAAAAAAAATATAGTTATAAACAAATATGTGAATGAAAGATGAGTATTTTTAGTTGTAATGTGTTATTTTATTTTCTTTTTTCAAAAAGCTTCCTTATTTAAACTATTATAGGATAGATTAAATAAATGCAATACTAGGAATAATTAGCTGGGACCTTTTAGGTTGAATTTGTTTTGATTAAGTGTGTATTTGTGCTGTATGTATATGTATGTATATATATATATATATATATATATATATATATATATATATATATATATATATATATATATATATATATATGAATGTTGAATTAGATTTTAGTTGTACTTTAAATTGCATGGAACATAATTTAATTAAACCAATATAAACCTATTTATTCATTAAACTTAATAAATCTTACTGGTATTACTTCTATTACTGCACTACATGTGAGTTTTTAGTCTGTGTTCAGTGATGTGTGTGACTGTGTTCCTCTTCAGCAGCTGCAGTTGTTTCCTGCTCTGCTCTCACTCTGAAGGACAGACTGAGGAGGTTTTGTACGACCATAAATCACTGTGTGAACACATCATTGAAATCATCATCAATGTTGTAACTCTGACAGTAATAAACTGCTGCATCTTCAGCCTGAGCTCCACTGATGGTCAAAGAGAAGTCACTGCTGCTCCCACTGCCACTGAACTTAGCTGGTGTTTCTGACAGACGTTGTGTAGCATATTTTATCAGGAGCTTTGGAGGCTGTCCAGGTTTCTGCTGATACCAGTGCATGCACCAATCATCACCAGCAAAAACAACATCTGTGTTGGTTTTACATGTGAGCGTGACAGTGGATCCTGGAGTAGATGTCACAACTGGAGGCTGAGTGACCGTCACCTGACCACTGCATCCTGTAAAAAAACAATCCTACATTTATCATTGATCACAAGAAAGACATGAGAGAAAAGAGTGTGTGTTGTTTGAAGGAGCTGAGTGTTGAACCTGTGAAGCAGCAGCAGCAGATCAGAGTCCAGATGAAGATGGTGCAGCTGAGAGTCATGGTGCGTTCACTGTCACATGTGAGTCCTGCAGTTTTCAGCTCTCTTCATTATAAAACTCACTGAGGTATCACCTGACCATGTGAACCCTCCTCTCTATGGAAATGATGTCTCTGCTCTTAACACCACAGCTGAAACTGGGGAGAGGTCTTTAAAAAAATGCTTTGTTTTTGGATGCTTTTGATGTACTTCTAAACAACACTGTAAATGTCAAGACTTACAAAAATCGGGGAAAAAAGATTATATAATTGCTTTCTTTAAAGGATCTAGTTTAAATGATTCAAAAAGAAAAGGTAAATGATAAAAACAGAGTAGATATCATGATTTTAGAGTGAGATGAGAGCAGTGTGTGGCTGATGAACAGAGCAGGAGGTTTTTGTACGACCGCTTCATGACTCTGTGTCACTGTGGTGGACGTTCGGTGGAGGAACTAAACTCATCGTTGACTGTGAGTACAAGACATTTCACTTTATACTTTACAGAGAGAATTTAACATTTACACTTTAACAGGATTTAAGTAAAGCTTATAGTTTCATTGATGATTTTTATTTAATATTTTACAAAGTATTCAGACACTCATGTCAAAATGTATAGAGGCTCTTCTCTAAATAATATTAATTTGAAATCAGTGTAAAATAGAGACAGTTTTCAAAAACAAATCTCTTTATACTTCTGTAATAAATTCAGTTTAGGAATTGCTTTTAATTTTTTTTATTACAAAACGTTGTAAAATTCTTTATGATAACTATCATCTTCAAATTAAGATTTCTTTAAAATAAAATTGTATTTATATTTTAGTTTTGTGTTTAACATTTAAAGTCTATAGTTGCTCTCATTTGAAAGTGATCAGTAAAAGCAGCTGAAGCTTGTGTTCATGCTTGATTTGTTGGACTTAGTGAACAGGAAGTGAAAGACACAGATGACAGTGTTTCAACTGTTGCCACTTTTCATGTGCCTTATATTGTACAGACTGTGTGATGCTTTTTCACTTTGGCTCATGTTGATATAATAAAAGGAGTTGTCTCTGTGTCCCTCTCTGATGCAGTGGGAGTGCAGCGGCCCACCCTGACCGTCCTGCCCCCGTCCAGAGAGGAGCTGCAGAGGGGCAGTGCCTCGTTGGTGTGTGCGGCCAGCGGGGGCTTCCCCTCCGACTGGACACTGGGCTGGAGAGTGGGGGGCAGCAGCTCTACAGAGGGGTCACACAGCCCGGGGGTCATGGGGAGCGACGGGCGCTACAGCTGGACCAGTGTCCTGAGCCTGTCCGCAGACCGCTGGGCCCGGGCCTCAGTGACCTGTGAGGCCAGTCGAAGTGGACAGAGCCCAGTCACTCAAATCCTGGAGCCACAGTCCTGCTCAGAGTAGAGTCCAGCTGGACGTCCCACATGAAGAGACACAGCATTGAACTGCTTTATATCCACTGTCTTTGCCTTTTTCTGCTTTGAGTTAATTTTATAAAAAGATCAATGTAGTGTCACTTTGCAAATGCTTTTTCAAATAAAATGTTCAATAATATAATCTGTCTTTTGCATTTTTCTGACTTATGAACAATAACCTACATAATCACAATAGTATAACTCAAATTTGAATTTGTTTTAGGATAAAAAAGAATGTAATTTATCAGTCTGTAATGAAAATGGTGTTTCCTTGTGTGTTTGTCTCAGTAAAGTATCTCCAATGAGTAGTTGTAGGGTTACCCTCATTCCATTTAATGCTGTATAAACGAGTTTGTTTGAAAGTGATTTTAGTTTTCCAATACAATTATATTCAAGCAGCCATTATATATCTACAAACACTTATTATTTAGAGGTATTCTCCAATGTGAAAGTCTCTGCTAAATCTTTCTGCAGGAAATGGTTATCCTGGAACATAGTTTTTGTGTATTTGTGAGAAAAAAACCCAGATACAAGTGTCATGATTATTAATAAATATTTGAGGTAGCATCAAACTAATATTACTGCACTACATGTGAGTTTTATAGTCTGTGTTCAGTGATGTGTGTGACTATGTTCCTCTTCAGCAGCTGCAGTTGTTTCCTGCTCTGCTCTCACTCTGAAGGACAGACTGAGGAGGTTTTTGTACGACCATAAATCACTGTGTGAACACACCACCACTGTGGTAACTCTGACAGTAATAAACTGCTGCATCTTCAGCCTGAGCTCCACTGATGGTCAAAGAGAAGTCACTGCTGCTCCCACTGCCACTGAACTTAGCTGGAGTTTCTGACAGACGTTGTTTAGCATATTTTATCAGGAGCTTTGGCGCCTGTCCAGGTTTCTGCTGATACCAGAACATTCCCTCATTTCCAGAACTCCATCTATAAACAGCTGGGTTGGTTTTACATGTGAGAGTGACAGTGGATCCTGGAGTCGATGTCACGACTGGAGGCTGAGTGACCGTCACCTGACCACTGCATCCTGTAAAAAAACAATCCTACATTTATCATTGATCACAAGAAAGACATGAGAGAAAAGAGTGTGTGTTGTTTGAAGGAGCTGAGTGTTGAACCTGTGAAGCAGCAGCAGCAGATCAGAGTCCAGATGAAGATGGTGCAGCTGAGAGTCATGGTGCATTCACTGTCACATGTGAGTCCTGCAGTTTTCAGCTCTCTTCATTATAAAACTCCCTGAGGTATCACCTGACCATGTGAACCCTCCTCTCTATGGAAATGATGTCTCTGCTCTTAACACTGAACACAAGCAGAAACAAACACCTGCTTTTATTCATTATCCGCTGCATTTAATGGAGTTTAATTATTTAATATAAACTGCAGCTGAAACTGGGGAGATGTCTTTCTACATTTTATTTTGCTTTGTTTTTGGATGTGTTTAATGTATCTCTAAACAACACTGTGAATGTCAAGACTTAAAAAAAATGATGGAAAAAATAATATATAATTGCATTCATTAAATGATCTAGTTTAAATGATTCAAAAGAAAAGGTAAGTGATAAAAACAGAGTAAATATTGTGATTTCAGAGTGAGATGAGAGCAGTGTGTGGCTGATGAACAGAGCAGGAGGTTTTTGTACGACCGCTTCATGACTCTGTGTCACTGTGGTACACGTTCGGTGGAGGAACTCAACTTTTTGTTTTCAGTAAGTACTATTCTTCTCCAAAACTTTCCTTTAGCACATTTTGCAACAGAAGGTGATGAAATCAAAGATGCATATAATAATTTTTCACAATATTTTTCACGTTGTGAGAGAGTGTAGGGGATTGTGTCCATTTTCAGTTTTAGATGAGTCGGCATTTAAACAGAAAGCATTAATTTAATTTTTATTTAATTTTATTTTTTTCATACTGTTGTAAAGAGTTAAAGAGTTAAATTTAATAATGTGTACAAACAAAACCAGTTTTATTAAAATACTGTTGGTTATTGTTCAATGACTTTAAAAGGAAGTGAAACAAACAGATGTTGTTCTGAATGGTTTTCACGCAACAGTAACAAACATATCTCCTGCAACAAAAGACTTTCTTATGAATTATTTATTCATATTTGTTCAGAAGATTTAAAAAATATTGTGATTTCTCATTAGAGAAAGCTCTTCTTAATACTGTATAATTTCTTATTTCAAATGTTGTATAAATGGAAAGTTTTGTATTTTTTAATGTGTCTTAAGTTTGGAGAAACAGACAGAAGTAACAACACAGGAGCTAAACTAGACACAATCAATCTGTTCTAATCTAAAGTCCTTCTGTCATCAAGAACTCTAATAGGTCTTAATAAAATCTAAAATTATGTTTAAATCTGTTCAATAAACAATCTAAAAACTGAACTATCTCCAGTGCGAGCCCCAGAGGCACTAAAGTGTCTTGTGTGTGCTGTGTGCAGGTGGCCCCACACATCAACCATCCGTCTCTTTGCTCGCCCCCTCGTCGGAGCAGCTCTCTGCAGACGGGGCGTCGCTGCTCTGTCTGCTCAGCGCCTACTCTCCTCAGGGGGCCGAGGTGAGCTGGGAGGTGGACGGTGAGGTGGTCACAGAGGGCGTCAGGACCAGTGTGGAGCAGGAGAAGAACGACCGCTACAGCAGCAGCAGCGTCCTGAGCCTGAGCCGGGACCGCTGGCTGGAGGGAGAGCTGTACTCCTGCAGGGTCCTCCACCATGGACACAGTCAGGTCAAGTCACTGCGCAGGAGCCAGTGTGAGGCTTAGAGCCCGGGACAGCAGCTGCAAATGTGTGTGGAGCTCAGCACAACTGTGATGTGTGCAAGTGTTCAGACGTTTGTGCTAATAAAGCTTTGACTGAGAAATTACATAAGGCCTGTTGTTCTTTAATCTTATGAAGCAGGGAAAGACTTGAGATGTAAAAATAAACATTGTGTCAGCTTTTTCAAACAGGGCAAAAAGAAAAAGTTTTATTTCAAGATTCATTGAATTCATTGAGATTTGTCTTGGCGTTAAGGACTTCATTCAACATCCTCCTTTAATTTAGGCCTTTGTTATGGCTCCAGTTCTAGAGACGGGTCAATATGTGGGAAAAAAAATTACCAATAAATATTGGGTTATCTTATTTAAATTAGAAACAGATCTTGTACCTACTACCATTTGAGTAGTTTAAATTGAGGATAAAGAGTTTAGAGTCTATCATAAAAATGGTGTTTCTGTGTCTGCTTGTCTCAGTAAAGTGTCTCAAAAAAGTAGTGAACTTTATTGCTGCATGAACAAGTTTGCTTACTTGTGTTTAAGTTTTCCATTAAAACACAAAACAAAGCAGCCTTTCTATTTCTCCAACCACAATCTGTTTTTATTTTTCTGACTTCAAACACCACAATCTAATCAAAAAAGATTTGACGCTGGAATTTTCTGTAACTTGGTGGAAAGGAATATCCTAGGAGAGATTTTTGTTTAATTCTGAAAATAAAAGTGTCATTTATTATTAATGAATCTTTGAGATTGTTTCAAACTAATATTACTGCACTACATGTGAGTTTTATAGTCTGTGTTCAGTGATGTGTGTGACTGTGTTCCTCTTCAGCAGCTGCAGTTGTTTCCTGCTCTGCTCTCACTCTGAAGGACAGACTGAGGGAGGTTTTTGTACGACCATAAATTACTGTGTCAACACAGGGCCACTGTGGATACTCTTACAGTAATAAACTGCTGCATCTTCAGCCTGAGCTCCACTGATGGTCAAAGAGAAGTCACTGCTGCTCCCACTGCCACTGAACTTAGCTGGAGTTTCTGACAGACGTTGTGTAGCTAATTTTATCAGGAGCTTTGGGGCCTGTCCAGGTTTCTGCTGATACCAGTGCATCCACCAATCTCCATCACTATCTCTAACAACATCTGTGTTGGTTTTACATGTGAGAGTGACAGTGGATCCTGGAGTAGATGTCACGACTGGAGGCTGAGTGACCGTCACCTGACCACTGCATCCTGTAAAAAAACAATCCTACATTTATCATTGATCACAAGAAAGACATGAGAGAAAAGAGTGTGTGTTGTTTGAAGGAGCTGAGTGTTGAACCTGTGAAGCAGCAGCAGCAGATCAGAGTCCAGATGAAGATGGTGCAGCTGAGAGTCATGGTGCGTTCACTGTCACATGTGAGTCCTGCAGTTTTCAGCTCTCTTCATTATAAAACTCACTGAGGTATCACCTGACCATGTGAACCCTCCTCTCTATGGAAATGATGTCTCTGCTCTTAACTCTGAACATAACCAGAAACAAATACCTGCTTTTATTCATTATCCACTGCATTTAATGGAGTTTAAATTTTTTATATAAACTGCAGCTGAACCTGGGGAGATTTTCTCATACACTGTCATGCTTTCCCTTTGAACTGTTTTTGATGTACTTCTAAATATTATTGTAAACTGTCATGACTGTAAAATTATAGGAAAAAAAATATAACATTGCATTCATTTAATGATCTAGTTTAAATGATTCAAAAGAAAAGGTAAATGATAAAAACAGAGTAGATATCATGATTTTAGAGTGAGATGAGGGCAGTGTGTGGCTGATGAACAGAGCAGGAGGTTTTTGTACGACCGCTTCATGACTCTGTGTCACTGTGGTGGGCGTTCGGTGGAGGAACTAAACTCATCGTTGACTGTGAGTACAAGACATTTCACTTTATACATTTCAGAGAGAATTTAACATTAACACTTTAACAGGATTTGAGTAAAGTTTATAGTTTCATTGATGATTTTTATTTAATATTTCACAAAGTATTCAGACACTAATGTCATAATCTGAAAAGACACATTTCTAAATAATAATTTTAAATTCATGTAATATAGAGACAGTTTTAAGAAATATATCTCTTTTTGCTTTTGATTAAATTCAGTTCAGGAATTGATTTTAATTATTTAGTTATAAAACATGATCAAAATTGAAAACAGCTATCATCTTTAAATTGAGATTTCTTTAAAACAAATTGTATTTATATTTTATTTATGTGTTTTCCATTTAAACTCTCTAGTTGCTCTCATTTGAAAGTGATCAGTAAAAGCAGCTGAAGCTTGTGTTCATGCTTGATTTGTTGGACTTAGTGAACAGGAAGTGAAAGACACAGATGACAGTGTTTCAACTGTTGCCACTTTTCATGTGCCTTATATTGTACAGACTGTGTGATGCTTTTTCACTTTGGCTCATGTTGATATAATAAAAGGAGTTGTCTCTGTGTCCCTCTCTGATGCAGTGGGAGTGCAGCGGCCCACCCTGACCGTCCTGCCCCCGTCCAGAGAGGAGCTGCAGAGGGGCAGTGCCTCGTTGGTGTGTGCGGCCAGCGGGGGCTTCCCCTCCGACTGGACACTGGGCTGGAGAGTGGGGGGCAGCAGCTCCACAGAGGGGTCACACAGCCCGGGGGTCATGGGGAGCGACGGGCGCTACAGCTGGACCAGTGTCCTGAGCCTGTCCGCAGACCGCTGGGCCCGGGCCTCAGTGACCTGTGAGGCCAGTCGAAGTGGACAGAGCCCAGTCACTCAAATCCTGGAGCCACAGTCCTGCTCAGAGTAGAGTCCAGCTGGACGTCCCACATGAAGAGACACAGCATTTAACTGCTTTATATCCACTGTCTTTGTCTTTTTCTGCTTTGAGTTCATTTCTTAAAAAGATCAATGTAGTGTCACTCTGCAAATGCTTTTTCAAATAAACTGTTCAATTTAATAAACAGACTTTTGCATTTTTCTGACTTATGAACAATATCCTTAATTATCACAATAGTATAACTCAAATTTGAATGAATAATTGTATATAAAGAATGTAAGTTATCAGTGTTTGTTTGAGGATTTTTTTTTGTAAACTTCTACCTCATGTGAGGAGTTCAGATTGAGGATAATGAATGAGTTTAGAGTCTGTAATGAAAATGGTGTTCCTGGCTTGTTTGTCTCAGAAAAGTATCTCCAAAAGTAGTTGTAGGGTTGGGTGCTCCCTCACTTTCATGACTTAAATGATGTATCAACTAGTTTGTTTGAAATAATAACAAAAAATCTATATATTTTTTAAGAAAAAACTTTTATTTCAAGATTCATTGAATTCATTGAGATTTGTCTTGGCGTTAAGGACATCATTCAACATCCTCCTTTAATTTTGGCCTTTGTTATGGCTCCAGTTCTAGAGACGGGTCAATATGTGGGAAAAAAAAATGACGTTAAATATTGGGTTATCTTATTAAAATTAGAAACAGATCTTGTACCTACTACCATTTGAGTAGTTTATATTGAGGATAAAGAGTTTAGAGTCTATCATAAAAATGGTGTTTCTGTGTCTGCTTGTCTCAGTAAAGTGTCTCAAAAAAGTAGTTGACTTTATTGCTGCATGAACAAGTTTGCTTACTTGTCTTTTAGTTTTCCATTAAAACACAAAACAAAGCAGCCTTTCTATTTCTCCAACCACAATCTGTTATTATTTTTCTGACTTCAAACACCACAATCTAATCAATAAAGATTTGACGCTGGAATTTTCTGTAACTTGGTGGAAAGGAATATCCTAGGACAGATTTTTTTGTTTAATTCTGAAAATAAAAGTGTCATTTATTATTAATGAATCTTTGAGATTGTTTCAAACTAACATTACTGCACTACATGTGAGTTTTTTAGTCTGTGTTCAGTGATGTGTGTGACTGTGTTCCTCTTCAGCAGCTGCAGTTGTTTCCTGCTCTGCTCTCACTCTGAAGGACAGACTGAGGGAGGTTTTTGTACGACCATAAATTACTGTGTCAACACAGGGCCACTGTGGATACTCTTACAGTAATAAACTGCTGCATCTTCAGCCTGAGCTCCACTGATGGTCAAAGAGAAGTCACTGCTGCTCCCACTGCCACTGAACTTAGCTGGTGTTTCTGACAGACGTTTTGTAGCGTATTTTATCAGGAGCTTTGGGGCTGTCCAGGTTTCTGCTGATACCAGTGCATCCACCAATCTCCATCACTATCTCTAACAACATCTGTGTTGGTTTTACAGAGTGACAGTGGATCCTGGAGTAAATGTCACGACTGGAGGCTGAGTGACCGTCACCTGACCACTGCATCCTGTAAAAACAATCCTACATTTATCATTGATCACAAGAAAGACATGAGAGAAAAGAGTGTGTGTTGTTTGAAGGAGCTGAGTGTTGAACCTGTGAAGCAGCAGCAGCAGATCAGAGTCCAGATGAAGATGGTGCAGCTGAGAGTCATGGTGCGTTCACTGTCACATGTGAGTCCTGCAGTTTTCAGCTCTCTTCATTATAAAAGTCACTGAGGTATCACCTGACCATGTGAACCCTCCTCTCTATGGAAATGATGTCTCTGCTCTTAACACTGAACACAACCAGAAACAAAGACCTGCTTTTATTCATTATCCACTGCATTTAATGGAGTTTAATGTTTGTATTTAAAACCACAGTTGAAACTGGGGATTTGTCTTTCTACATTTTGTTTTTATTGTTTTGGATGTGTTAGATGTACTTCTAAAAAACACCATAAATGTCAAGACTAAAAAAAAAGAAAGTATATATAATTACGTTCTTTGAAGAATCTAGTTTAAATGATTTAAAGAAAAGGTAAGTGATAAAAACAGAGTGAATATTGTGATTTCAGAGTGAGATGAGAGCAGTGTGTGGCTGATGAACAGAGCAGGAGGTTTTTGTACGACCGCTTCATGACTCTGTGTCACTGTGGTGGACGTCGGTGGAGGAACTAAACTCATCGTTGACTGTGAGTTCAATATATTTTAATTTATACATTATCGAGAGAATTAAACATTTACACTTTAACAGGATTTGTCTAAAGTTTATAGTTTCATTGATGATTTTTATTTAATATTTCACAAAGTATTCAGACACTAATGTCATAATCTGAAAAGACGATTTTCTAAATAATAATTTTAAATTCATGTAATATAGAGACAGTTTTAAAAAATATATCTCTTTTTGCTTTTGATTAAATTCAGTTCATGAATTGATTTTAATTATTTAGTTTTAAAACATGATGAAAAAAGAAAACAGCTATCATCTTTAAATTGAGATTTCTTTAAATCAAATTGTATTTATATTTTAGTTTTGTGTTTTCTATTTAAACTCTATAGTTGCTCTCATTTGAAAGTGATCAGTAAAAGCAGCTGAAGCTTGTGTTCATGCTTGATTTGTTGGACTTAGTGAACAGGAAGTGAAAGACACAGATGACAGTGTTTCAACTGTTGACACTTTTCATGTGCCTTATATTGTACAGACTGTGTGATGCTTTTTCACTTTGGCTCATGTTGATATAATAAAAGGAGTTGTCTCTGTGTCCCTCTCTGATGCAGTGGGAGTGCAGCGGCCCACCCTGACCGTCCTGCCCCCGTCCAGAGAGGAGCTGCAGAGGGGCAGTGCCTCGTTGGTGTGTGCGGCCAGCGGGGCTTCCTCCGACTGGACACTGGGCTGGAGAGTGGGGGGCAGCAGCTCCACAGAGGGGTCACACAGCCCGGGGGTCATGGGGAGCGACGGGCGCTACAGCTGGACCAGTGTCCTGAGCCTGTCCGCAGACCGCTGGGCCCGGGCCTCAGTGACCTGTGAGGCCAGTCGAAGTGGACAGAGCCCAGTCACTCAAATCCTGGAGCCACAGTCCTGCTCAGAGTAGAGTCCAGCTGGACGTCCCACATGAAGAGACACAGCATTGAACTGCTTTATATCCACTGTCTTTGCCTTTTTCTGCTTTGAGTTCATTTCATAAAAAGATCAATGTAGTGTCACTCTGCAAATGCTTTTTCAAATAAATTGTTCAATTTAATAAACATACTTTTGCATTTTTCTGACTTATGAACAATAACCTGAATAATCACAATAGTATAACTCATATTTGAATCAAGAATGTGTTATAAGAGAATGTGATTTATCAGTGTTTGTGTGAGGATTTCATTTGTATTTGATATAGTTTTTTTATTTTGTGTCCTTTACATTTCACAACTATTGAACAATTTTGGTAAAATACTCAACAGATGTTAACTTCAACCAAATTTCAAACAATATAAACAGCAAATATAGTAAATTTCTGTCCTTTACCTTTGTTAGAGTACATTTATCAAATTAAAAGTACTACTCGTTTTTTGTTTTTTTAATCAAATGTACTAAAATATAACTTGTTTTCTGAAGTTTCAAAAAAGGTGTCTGAACGTAGGTGTAAATGTCAAGACATTTGTCCTTCATCCAAGGGACTTTGTCAAAGAAGAAAGTAGCTGAGCTGAGTTTTCTGAGACTTCTTTGATTGTAGAGGACAGCTTGATTTCATCGTTGTTATGTTCCTGTAAAACATTAGCAGAACTGCTCCCTTCAGGCGGTGATGTCTTTCTAGAGAAACTGTGATGATTTTGGTTTCAACACCCTGTTGTAAACGGAGGATAGATTGTGCCTCAGACCACTTCTTCTGTTCAGTGAGGGCTCTTTTATTTTGAAAAAGATGGCTTATTTTACTCCTCTCTCAAACTTTCTGACCTCTCTGGCCAAGGTTCAGTGTGAGAGTTTTTCAGCAAGAAAAGTTGTCAAATTGTATATGACTAAAACAAGGCACAAGATTGTAACCAAAGGTCAACAAGCCTTTGATAAGAAAGGGTCATGTGTGTGAGTGTAATAAATACCAGAAAGTGTTGTAAAGAAAGGGTCATGTTGTGGGTCATCACTAACAGAATGTGCTTTAAAGTTAACTCCTAAAATGTACTGTTTTTTGTAACTAACTGCCAAAACCCGCCCTGTGTGGTTGTGGGGAGGCAGACTGTGTGTGAGTTTCAATAAAAGGCAGGGGGGAACAATTGGCCAGTCGGAGATTCTGTAGTGAGCGGGTCACTACAGAGAAGAAACAAGTGTTTCTAAATTGCTCCCCATGCATGTTAAAACTTAAGGATGAGTCTGACATTATTTAATTCACAATTGGTTGAAGGTTGATCTCTAGAGAAATCTGATTGTCTCTACACTGTTTTGTGTATTGATTCCTTGACAGAAATTGGTCCTTCGAGCCGGATGGAGAGACGTCCCCGACGAGGATAATTGACGACAGCTGAAAATCTCTGGCCAGAGCAACTGAAAGACCACATTTCAACGTGGCTGGCTGATCCTCCTTATCCTCACCGGTGACAAACCTCCATCCGGACACTAGGAGACAACCATATAAAGGTCAGACCACGTATGAATGTAACGTTACTGTGAGATATGATTGTGTGAGAGAGTGGTGAAATAACTTCATCAGAACAATTCTTGGTCAAGGCT